>JAXIVJ010014553.1:0-34064 GCA_036785665.1 Chirona hameri
GAAACTGTGATCTCGTTTGAGAGTACCCCAACCCCCTATGGAATATTTCTTTGCAGATTTGGGCTGCTCTCGTCTTGGCGAACCTTTTGCCATCAAACACTTTTATTACCAAGCAAAAATGAAGATTTTAGCCCCGAAAAAAAATGACCGAAAAGTGAGGGGGCCATGACCCCTCCGGCCCCCTCTGTTCCTACGCCTATGCCGCTGGAGCAGCTTCCGGGAGCCGATGTCCGCGTCTTTGCGTTCGCGTCGCCTTTTTCGGAACACGGCAGACTAGCTATACACCTGCTTGAATCTGCTTGAAAGTAAATATTTTATGAAGGGAGTGGGCCCTGGGGCCAGCAATTAGGTACCGCCTCTGCAGACACTTAACATAATTCATTCTACCATTTTCCAAATTTGTAAAGCAATTGCGAACAGTGGCGTCGCCACGGTTTCAAAACTTGTACGGATACACCCAGACATCGAACCTTTCGAGCGGGGGGTGGGGGTAAGAAGTGCTGTTTTACGGGGGTGTCAATAGCCGTTTACCCGAAGGATTTTGCGTTTGGGGCGTTTGGGGCGATTGGGGCGATTGGGGCGATTGGGGCGTTTGGGTTTGGGGCCAGCTATGGCCACGTGACACGGTGTTTGGTCCAAAACTCCAAAACTCCAAAACCCCAAAACTCCAAAACCCCAAAACTCCAAAACTCCAAAACTTCAAAACTTCAAAACTTCAAAACTCTCAAACTCCCAAACTCCAAAACTCCAAAACTCTATAATTCCAAAATACCAAAAAGCGTAAAAAAAAATCCAAAAATCCAAAATTCCAAAATGTACAACCAATCTTCGGACCGGCGATGGCCTATATTGCCCGTATTGCCCCCGCGCATATCCGAATAATCTTAGATTGGTTGTATCCGAATATCCGAATAACCGAAGGTTGGTTGTATCCGAAGGTTGGTTGCACCATTGGAATAACACTATTCGGAATTTTGACATTTTGGAATTTTGGATTTTGGAGTTTTGGAGTTTTGAAGTTTTGAAGTTTTGGAGTTTTGGAGTTTTGGAGTTTTGGAGTTTTGGAGTTTCGAAGTTTTGGAGTTTTGGAATTTTGGAGTTTTGGCGTTTTGGAGTTTTGGAGTTTTGGACCAAACACCGTGTCACGTGGCCATAGCTGGCCCCAAACTCCCCAATCGCCCCAATCGCCCCAAACGCCCCAAACGCCCCAATCGCCCAAACGCAAAATCCTTCGTGAAAACGGCTAATACGGTGTTTAAAGGAAACCAGTCACTTTCATAATGGATTTCATAATGATTTTTTTTTAGCGCTGTGATAGCAGTTTTGAAGGCCATGTCGAGAAATCACTTACTGCATACACTGGTTGCAAGGACTCTCCTGCTGAATATATTATATATTTTGTCCTGTCATTCAGCGTTGTGTCAAAAAACGTAGCGCTGTGTCCAGAAGCTTCATATGTAAGCATGGGATAAAAGCAGCGTTATTGGGGAGGGTCTAAAAAACCGACCAGATTAGCAGACGAACCCATGCTCCGAAACTACTGGACCGATCTGAGTGATTTTTTCACCATTCGATTCAGAGTGGTCTGAAACGGTGCCGATTTTGAATTTATACAGTTTGGTCCACCCTAAATGTACCAAATTGGTCCAAAACTATTAGTGCAAATTTGCCGACGAGCCCATGCTCCGAAACCATTGAACCGATCTGGGAGATTTCTTCACCATTCGATCCGGCATGGTCGAAAATGGTGCCGTTTTGGAATTTATACAGATTTGTTCACTCTAAGTGGACCAAATTGGACCAAAACCACCAAAAACCGTTGCCGACGAGCCCATGCGGCATGCTCCGAAACTATGGTACCGATCTGGAAGATGTCTTCACTATTCGATCCGGCGTGGTCCAAAACGGTGCCGTTTTGGATTTTATACAGATTGGTCCACTCTAAGTAGACCAAATTGAACCAAAACCACCAAAAAACGTTGCCGACGAGCCCATGCTCCGAAACTATGAGACCGATCTGGGTGATTTCTTCATGGTCCAAAACGGTGCCGTTTTGGATTTGGCCGTTTTGGTCCAATTTGTTCCACTTAGAGTGGACCAATCTGTATAAAATCCAAAACGGCACCGTTTTGGACCATGCCAGATCGAATGGTGAAAAAATCGGCGCGGGTTAGCACGGCGCGGGTTAGGCCTAATACACTGTGCTTGGATCCATGTAAAATAAAACGCGCGTGCATCAGCGTTGTCAGCGCCAGGAGGAAGCCAAATACAGTTCAGTAAAATTACGACCTGACCATTTATGTTACTGGACTAGTGACTAACACGGGAGTATTTTGTTTTGCTCCCTCTCAAATTTTGCAATATCTCGTAAACTACGGTTAACCACCGTCAATATCGTCCCCAAACCTTCAGTACCCGCTTGCACATCAAGCACCGCTCACTAAACGGCTAAACGTTTTAGCAATGACAAGGGCAAAATGTCAATGCCTCTTGCATTTTCGCACAAGTTGGCGAACCTCCAAAAACTTGTTCGGTCTGTCCGTACAAGTGTGCGGAACCATGGCAATTCCTAGTCCGAACTCCAGACGAAAAACGTTAACATTTCATTTCAACTGGCCATTTGTGCGTTCAAGTTGGAGAGGAGACAATATTTGTTTTCTTCTGTTGAGCAATAAGTTCCATGAATAGAGGTAAATCGTCACGATTCGTCACAAATAATACATCTGAAGATAATTCGAATATAAATATTTCAGGTATTGATATCTATAATTTCGCACCTTCAAATGGTTCCGCAAACTTGTACGGACAGTCCGTACAAGTTTTTGGAGGTTCGCCAACTTGTACGGACACTGTCCGTACTTTCCGTAGTGGTGGCGACGCCCATGATTGCTATACTTGTGTCATGCCGCGAAACGGCGCGAAATTTTCCAGTTTTTGACTGGGGATAGCTGGATTTTGACTTCTGCAAGGCGATTTTTACGATAAATTGTTAACTTTCCCCGCAAAAAGTGTGTGTGTGTGTGGGGGGGGGGGGGGTCGACCACGCCACCCGCCTTCTGAGAGTGGGGGGGGGGGGGGTCCGGATCCCTCCCCCGTCGGCGACGTCCCTGCTTCTAGGTATAGCCCTTGGGACATGTCTGGTTGGAAGGAGCATTTCAGGGAATGGGAGAGCCAATATCATCTAGTGTGCAACTGCACTTTCCTCTGGCATTGGCCGGTTAACATTGGCATCTAACAGTTTAGTAGGTCCAAGCGCTCTCCCGAGGCTCAGAGGCATCTTCAATGAGTTGCAGCGCTCTTCCTGCAATGGAGGCACTATACTAGATATATACAACATATGAGAAAGATTGCTGGTTGTTAGAAAGAGTTCAAAAAAGGGCAACACAAATGGTTAATTGTCTTGGTAGTTTACCTTATGAAGATAGATTAAAGAAATTGGGTATGTTCGCACTTAGATATAGAAGGCTAAGAGGAGATCTAATTGAAGTCTTCAAATTTGTAAATGGTCAGCATTCTGGATATTTAAAAGGAATGTTTGAGTTCAATAGGGAAAATCGAGGTAGAGGTCATCAGCATAAACTCATTATGAAACAAAGTAGGACTAGGCTACGACAGTCATTTTTCAGTTGAAGGGTTGTAGGACATTGGAATATGCTACCAGGGGATGTCGCTGATGCAGTGACACTTGCTTCCTTCAAAATTAGATTAGATAAATACTTTACAGAGAAGGGATTAGTTCATAAATACTCCTTGGATTATCCTTCTTTTATGCAGGTAGAGTAAGGTGATTTGAAGAGGCGAGACTGGTGGAGGGGGGGGGGGCGGTGCAACCTCGGATGGGTCCAAGAGGCTCTTTGTTGCACTTTTCTTTTATGTCTTTATGTCTTTAGATACTCAAGTTAGCGTGCCATCGGTGCAACATTTTTACCTTATATCTCTCACACTTCGCTGTTTTTTCTCTCTCACAAAGGTGTATAAACTTTAAGTCTCAACCAGAAGCATCATTCGTGTCTAAGCCATTGCATTACGTTTCATTTTGAGCATTGTGGGGCCTCATTGAATTGAATCCGCCCGTGTAATGCAACACAGTACACTCTTCTAGGTATAGCCCTTGGGGTATGCCTAGAAGTTTTATAAACAGTCATAGACAAGGTATTAGCTAAGCATGCTTTTAACACTCTGTTGTTGTTGCTGGGTGCTTCTCTGACCGAAATAATTGTATAACGAGACGACCTCACAGACAGTTCATCTCATCGCAGACTTGTCTGCTATCTGCAGCAACCGAGTGGACGGTCAACAACAGATGTCGCTACGCGCCGTGTGCATATAGTTCAGATGGCGCTACTGGCGAAACGTCCTCTGTCTAGTTCGAGAAGTCCCTATTGCACGAAGGTCGAAACTCGAAGCCGAAGGTGTATGAGCTTGTATCATGTATATTGTATGTGAGTACAATATATATAGAGCTATACTGTGAAACTACTAAGTACTACACTATGTTGTCGCGCGGCGGATCTTGGAATAAGGTTCGTTGTAAGATTGTCCTCGGCAGCTAGACATAGTTCACCTTGGAAACTGATTCCCAAACACGATGTATTATATTTTGTAATACAATTTATTTTTACATTGTCAAAAATGGCCTTATATCGCGCCTATTCAGGATAGAAGGCCGTAAATTATTATTGTTTATCAAAACTATATGCATACTCTCTGAGTCAGAGTCCTGACGTCACGCGAATTAAAAAAAATGGTTCAGCCAATCAGATTCGAAAGTAGTCGCGTAAGGCTAGACTCGCATTAGAGATGTGCCAACCGGCGGCCGGCGGTTCGCTTGCTAGCACCAGCTGCAAGCTGATTGGCTGATGCTGGATCTAGCCTCTGCCCGGGCTAGATCCGGCACCACATTATTTCGCCAGCACTGCATTCCTTCGAAGAAAAAAATCAAATATATTCGGCTGGGGAGTCTTTTCGGTCAAGAAAACTTGCAGATAGTTTCCCAACACGGGCTACAAAACTGCCATCTCGTTTAAAACTAATGTTGAAGGTGAACTATTTCCTTTTAAAGCGATAGGTACAATAGCTTCATGAAGAGGCTCTTTGTTGCACTTTTCTTTTATGTCTTTATGTCTTTATAGGTAAGGTAAGCAAACTTATGAAAGGAAATGTTGACATCAGTTCTATGAATTAAGCGTTTTCATTCTTACAACAAACAAAAAACATTGCCGATTGAATGTCCCCGTGACTTGCTATAGCTACTTCCATATCCATCTTGTGCAAGGGACTTTTTGAAGACAAAATACATTTTGTTAAAGGGAACAGTTCACCTTGTCAATGGGGTTTTGAGTTGAGATAGCCAAGCTGTTCTCCATGCTCGAAAATTGATTTGAGAAGCTTTGGCATCTTCATGGAAGCCCCTTAATTAATTAAAATTGGCTTACCAGAGTCCCAGACGCCGGAACGAGTATCCGTCGTGTCTTCCATCGCTGATTGGCTGATTTGACGTATGATTATGACGTAACGATGACGTATGGCTTGGGGAATAAGTATGATACACATTGAAATATATAGCGCTGGACAAGAATATGCTGTTTCAGTACCCTATTCTCTTCATTACACGAATGTACTTAGAGAGATATATCGAAATAATCGTCTATAAACACTTTTCTCAGCAATATTATTAGTGAAATTATACGTCACGCACGTGCAGATGTTGCCACGATGACATTGCGTGCTTCTTAGCAATCTATTCGCATCAATTCACTCCATTCAGAGGAAATCTTAATTGGAACCAAATAACTGATGTTATATTTTTTCTTTTTCGTTCATATATATATATTTGTACGGCTTACTAGTTACTAGTAATGTGATAATTCATTTCTAGCTTCTCTCAATTATTTCTGAGCTTCTTTTAGGTTTGGTAAAGGTGAACTGTTTCCTTTAAATGGGGAAAATTTGATAGAGCAAAATTGGTATACCAAGATGAGAAAAGTTCAAATCAGAAAATAAATCCTACTTAGGGAGATTGGGCTTCTTTCAAAATAAGATTCAAATTTCACTGGCCTACCATTTATGTCCGTGAAGTTGGCGACTTCTTTAGCGACTTATTTAGCGACTTATTTAGCGACGACCTCCGATTTCTCCCAAAATGACATATTTGATCAACTAGATCACGAGAAACACGAATATGATGTTTGTTTTGCTATAGCACGTGTCCTTCCAGATCAAAATCAAGGTCAAAATAAGTTACTGCTCGATTTTGATTGTTTTTAACCAAAATGTAGCTCAGGAAAAGTTGTACCCGCACAATGAAAATCAAATTAATCGAGGTCCAACTTCAAGGTCAAAATCAAGGTCACAGGACGGGGAACTTAATTTGATTTTCAATATGCGGCTACAACTTTTCCTGAGCTACATTTTGGTTTAAAAAAAATCAAAATCGAGCGGTAACTTCTGCCACTTTTCAGTTCTCCGTTCTTTGACCTTGATGTTGACCTTTAAGTTGGACCTCGATTAATGTGATGTTCAATGTGCGACTACAACTTTTCCTGAGCTACATTTTGGTAAAAAAAATCAAAATCGAGCAGTAACTTCTGCCACTTGTTCAGTTCCCCGTCCTTTGACCTTCATTTTTACCTAGAAGTTGGACCTCGATTAATTTTATTTTCAATTTGCGGCTACAACTTTTCCTGGACTGCATTTTGTAAAAAAAATCAAAATCGGGCAGTAACTTCTGCCACTTTTTCAGTTCCCCGTCCATTTACCTTGATTTTGACCTTGAAGTTGTACCTCGATTAATTTGATTTTCAATGTGCGGCTACAATTTTTCCTGAGCTACATTTTGGTAAACAAAATCCAAATCGAGCAGTAACTTCTGCCACTTTTTCAGTTGCCCGTCTTTGACCTTGATTTTGACCTTAAAGTTGGACCTCGATTAATTTGATTTTCAATTTGCGGCTACAACTTTTCCTGAGCTACATTTTGGTTAAAAAAATCCAAATAGAGCAGGAACTTCCGCCATTTTTTCAGTTCTCCGTCCTTTGACCTTTATTTTGACCTTGTAGTTGGACCTTGATTAATTTGATTTTTAATGTGCGGCTACAACTTTTCCTGAGCTAAATTTTTGTAAAAAAAAATCAAAATCGAGCAGTAACTTCTGCCACTTTTTCAGTTTCCAGTCCTTTGACCTTGATTTTGACCTTGAAGTTGGATCTCGATTAATGTGATTTTCAATGTGCGGCTACAACTTTTCCTGAGTTACATTTTGGTTAAAAAATCCAAATCGAGCATTAACCCGCGCACTGCAGGGGGGTTGATTTCCGCCCCCCCCCCCCCCCCCCACTCAGGTTTTTCAAAGATAGCGAAAAAAACGTCGGCGTGCAGCGCCTCCGGGTTTTAGCACACCTGTTAGGACATCAATTGCGCACACTTTGAAGAAAAAAATAACCTCGGGTCATCTCAGGTCAGGTCACCAGACCAGGTCAAGTGACCCCACCTCCAAAAATGTTTGCAGTTGTGCCAAAGCCAGAGTTTTGCACCGATCAGTTTGAAACTTACAGGATGTCATGAGGGCATAAGAACTTACAATTCATTTATCTCGGAATTTTTATATCGGTGACCTAAGGTCAGGTCAATTTCGTAACCTCCCCATAATAAGTCAATGGGGAAATATACAAATGCTTCCTATTTCAAGGATATACATGATATTAGTCCAATTACTTCTGGATCATGTTATTATAGGATATTCTTGATGATCCAAGTGTAATTTTTATTCAGTGACTCCTATTGGATCATTTGAGGTCATGCGAGGTCACCATCACTTGTTTGTCAATAACTCCCGACATAATGAAGATATAGAAGTAAAATAGACATCAATGTGTTTGTCTCGTCGAGATACGTCTTCCCATATGCAACATGCCCTACTTGGGTCACCACTTGACTTTGACCTGAGGTCAAATTGTTAAGTTGACTTAACAAGGTCACCATGTATATCATTCGAAGCGCCTTGACAAGATAAACACAATGGCGTAAACAGTTTTTCGTGTTATATTTATCAAGTAAAAAGTTAATAGCAAGAAACGATTTAGCAAAAAAAAATCATTTATTTTTCTTTTTGACCTCTGGAGCCTCAAATATTGACCTGAGATCAAATCTGAGGACACCTTAGCGATTTTAAATTTCACTGGCTGGCGTTTTATTTTTTCCGTTTGTTTCTAACTAGCATCGTTTCTGAGATATATGGGAATTTCTGGAGCGATGTCCTAAAACAGGACAAAACTGGAAAATTTGACTTTTGATGACCTCTGGTGACCTCAATTTTGACCTGACCTAAAAAAAAACACTGAAATATTTTCGATAGATCATGTACCAAGCTATCAAATGCCTTTTTCCGCTTCTCGCTACGTAGCGTAGTTTTTGAGATCTCGGGGGGGGGGGGCGGAAATCACCCCCCCCCCCTGCAGTTCGTGTTCGGCGCAAAGCAGTGCGCGGGTTAACTTCTGCCACTTTTTCAGTTTCCCGTTCTTTCACCTTGATTTTGACCTTGAAGTTGGACCTCGATTAATTTGATGTTCATTGTGTGGCTACAACTTTTCCTGAGCTACATTTCGTAAAAAAAAATCGAGCAGACACTTATTTTGACCTTGATTTTGACCTTGAAGGACACGTGCTATAGAAAAACAAACATCATATTCGTGTTTCTCGTGATCTAGTTGATCATATATGTCATTTTGGGGGAAATCGGAGGTCGTCGCTAAATAAGTCACTAAATATGTCGCCAACTTCACGAACATTTTCGGACACTTTCAGACACTTCACGGACACTTTCCGTAAAAAGTGGTAACGGTCGTACGACAAAAGGCGAAGAAGTTTGATACCCGTGGTTTGTCTAATGTCTTAATTACAATGTTGACTTAGAAGCAGAGGGTCTTCACCGCCGCCGTTCCTGACATAGCTGTTCATGTATTAATTACACACAATGTGTGATTTTGAGTTTTATCTCCGGTCATCTCAGGTCAGGTCACTAGGCAGGGGCTCCGACACGAGGGTGACGGGCACGCGTCCCCCATTTTTGAGCCAGGGGATTATCCCCCCAATTTTTTCCCGACCAGCAATATTTATAGAAATCAATATTCAGTTGTGCTTATTTGTTTTACCCCCCTCCCCCTCCCTCAACAACTTTCCACTGACGGCGACTACTTCTCTGGATCCCGTCCCCCAATTTCAAAGACGTGGCGGAGCCCCCGTCACCAGGCGGTGTGGATGGTGGTAAGGATGGCTGTGGCGTAAGATTAGAACATAGCCGGAAAGAAGCAAACGCATGACATACGGGTGTTGAAACTGCTTCATTTCGTGTTTTAATTAATTTGCACGGCTTTCGTTACGGGATTCGCGATTTGATTAGCGATTCGGTATTTTTCTGCAGTATGTGTATCTTTGCGACCGTCTGAATTTGTACGCAAGTTATATTTTGCCGTATTATAACCATTTGACTGATATTACATGTCACACACAACAATGACGCAGAGAGAGAGAGAGATAAAAAAACGATTCAAAGAATAACCTAGTCTCTTACAGTTTTGCACAAAGGTAGCATTCCAAATAAACACCGTCAGCTCTTCTAGAGAGTCGGACTAACACATTTCTATAGACGAGAAAGGTTCAACTGAAACTGTCCTGTCATCACGTCGTACAGTTCATCAGATTAAAGCCGTGGTATCGTCTGGCGCCCCGCCGCATATTATCTCCGAGACGTGCCGGTGTTCAACTGGTAAGCCTTCATACCAGTTGTTATCATTATCATTATCACGTTCACGACTATCAATGTTCGCTTATACATCCATGTCGCCTTTCAGCTCCATCAAACGAACAAGCCGACTCGGTAGCGATGATACTGTGTATTACATATACATATATGTGGGCGCAGGGTTGACATGGCGACACGGCGCGGGTCTCGAGCGCGGGAGACACGCGTGTGTCGGCAGTCCTGCGACCCTTCTGCTCCGCCCGCCGCCGCCGCCGCCGCCAGCTATCACAAACAACACAGAGCGCCGGCGCGGCCAGGGGCGGGCGCAGCGCTCTCCGCGCCGCATAGGAATCACATCAGCCGACGGCAGGCCTGATCACACCCGCCGCCGCTCTGTCGCACAGTGTGACGTCACACGCACACACATACCACACACACACACACACACACACACACACATACACACACATACATCGACTGGGCGCGCCCGCCGTCCGCGGCACTACAGGGCAGCGCCGACCACCAGAGATCCCGTCTGACGTCACTGTCTGACGTCACACCACCGGCCGGTGACGTCACTGAGTGACGCCGTGACACACGTCACTCTCGTCGCGTCACTTGTCGGCGGTGACGGCTCGCTCCATGGAGAAGCGCAGCGGCACGGCGCCCTCGACCCAGTATCCGGGCCGCTCTATCATCTGCTCCCAGAGCGCCTTCTCCTGACCAGCTCCGTCCATCCAGTCCACCGGCTTACCCAGCTGCTTCCCTGCGAACATGACCATCACTTGTGGTCAATACGTCACACACGGGAGTCGGATGAAGCGGAAAAAAACACAATGATGGTCTCAGGACTGAGGGGTGCTGGTTTGTGACTCCAGCGAGACACCACACGTTCTGGGATGTAATGGTGACGGCGTGTGGTGACGGGATGTAATGGTGACGGCGTGTGGTGACGGGATGTAATGGTGACGGCGTGTGGTGACGGGATGTAATGGTGACGGCGTGTGGTGACGGGATGTAATGGTGACGGCGTGTGGTGCGAGCAGCGAGACACGACACGTTCCGGGATGTAATGGTGACGGCGTGTGGTGACGGGATGTAATGGTGACGGCGTGTGGTGACGGGATGTAATGGTGACGGCGTGTGGTGACGGGATGTAATGGTGACGGCGTGTGGTGCGAGCAGCGAGACACGACACGTTCCGGGATGTAATGGTGACGGGATGTAATGGTGACGGCGTGTGGTGACGGGATGTAATGGTGACGGCGTGTGGTGACGGGATGTAATCGTGACGGCGTGTGGTGACGGGATGTAATGGTGACGGCGTGTGGTGCGAGCAGCGAGACACGACACGTTCCGGGATGTAATGGTGACGGGATGTAATGGTGACGGCGTGTGGTGACGGGATGTAATGGTGACGGCGTGTGGTGCGAGCAGCGAGACACGACACGTTCCGGGATGTAATGGTGACGGGATGTAATGGTGACGGCGTGTGGTGACGGGATGTAATGGTGACGGCGTGTGGTGACGGGATGTAATGGTGACGGCGTGTGGTGACGGGATGTAATGGTGACGGCGTGTGGTGACGGGATGTAATGGTGACGGCGTGTGGTGACGGGATGTAATGGTGACGGCGTGTGGTGACGGGATGTAATGGTGACGGCGTGTGGTGACGGGATGTAATCGTGACGGCGTGTGGTGACGGGATGTAATGGTGACGGCGTGTGGTGACGGGATGTAATGGTGACGGCGTGTGGTGACGGGATGTAATGGTGACGGCGTGTGGTGACGGGATGTAATGGTGACGGCGTGTGGTGACGGGATGTAATGGTGACGGCGTGTGGTGACGGGATGTAATGGTGACGGCGTGTGGTGACGGGATGTAATGGTGACGGCGTGTGGTGACGGGATGTAATGGTGACGGCGTGTGGTGACGGGATGTAATGGTGACGGCGTGTGGTGACGGGATGTAATGGTGACGGCGTGTGGTGACGGGATGTAATGGTGACGGCGTGTGGTGACGGGATGTAATGGTGACGGCGTGTGGTGACGGGATGTAATGGTGACGGCGTGTGGTGACGGGATGTAATGGTGACGGCGTGTGGTGACGGGATGTAATGGTGACGGCGTGTGGTGACGGGATGTAATGGTGACGGCGTGTGGTGACGGGATGTAATGGTGACGGCGTGTGGTGACGGGATGTAATGGTGACGGCGTGTGGTGACGGGATGTAATGGTGACGGCGTGTGGTGACGGGATGTAATGGTGACGGCGTGTGGTGACGGGATGTAATGGTGACGGCGTGTGGTGACGGGATGTAATGGTGACGGCGTGTGGTGACGGGATGTAATGGTGACGGCGTGTGGTGACGGGATGTAATGGTGACGGCGTGTGGTGACGGGATGTAATGGTGACGGCGTGTGGTGACGGGATGTAATGGTGACGGCGTGTGGTGACGGGATGTAATGGTGACGGCGTGTGGTGACGGGATGTAATGGTGACGGCGTGTGGTGACGGGATGTAATGGTGACGGCGTGTGGTGACGGGATGTAATGGTGACGGCGTGTGGTGACGGGATGTAATGGTGACGGCGTGTGGTGACGGGATGTAATGGTGACGGCGTGTGGTGACGGGATGTAATGGTGACGGCGTGTGGTGACGGGATGTAATGGTGACGGCGTGTGGTGACGGGATGTAATGGTGACGGCGTGTGGTGACGGGATGTAATGGTGACGGCGTGTGGTGACGGGATGTAATGGTGACGGCGTGTGGTGACGGGATGTAATGGTGACGGCGTGTGGTGACGGGATGTAATGGTGACGGCGTGTGGTGACGGGATGTAATGGTGACGGCGTGTGGTGACGGGATGTAATGGTGACGGCGTGTGGTGACGGGATGTAATCGTGACGGCGTGTGGTGACGGGATGTAATGGTGACGGCGTGTGGTGACGGGATGTAATGGTGACGGCGTGTGGTGACGGGATGTAATGGTGACGGCGTGTGGTGACGGGATGTAATGGTGACGGCGTGTGGTGACGGGATGTAATGGTGACGGCGTGTGGTGACGGGATGTAATGGTGACGGCGTGTGGTGACGGGATGTAATCGTGACGGCGTGTGGTGACGGGATGTAATGGTGACGGCGTGTGGTGACGGGATGTAATCGTGACGGCGTGTGGTGACGGGATGTAATGGTGACGGCGTGTGGTGACGGGATGTAATGGTGACGGCGTGTGGTGACGGGATGTAATGGTGACGGCGTGTGGTGCGAGCAGCGAGACACGACACGTTCCGGGATGTAATGGTGACGGGATGTAATGGTGACGGCGTGTGGTGACGGGATGTAATGGTGACGGCGTGTGGTGTATTGTTCATTCTGTGACGTCGGCAGGTCGCAGTCAGCTGTCACCAGTAATTGGGGTTCGATTCCCGGCAGATCCCCTGTCTAAGGTGTGGTTTCAATGAGTCCGAGTCCGAGTCCGAGTCCGAGTCCGAGTCCGAGTCTGAGTGAATATGAATCTGAATCTGAATCTGAGTCTGAGTCTGAGTCTGAGTCTGAGTCTGAATATGAGTCTGAGTCTGAGTCTGAGTCTGAGTCTGAGTCTGAGTCTGAATCTGAATCTGAGTCTGAATATGAGTATGAGTATGAGTCTGAATCTGAATCTGAATCTGAGTCTGAGTCTGAGTCTGAATATGAGTCTGAGTCTGAGTCTGAGTCTGAGTCTGAGTCTGAGTCTGAGTCTGAATCTGAATCTGAATCTGAGTCTGAGTCTGAGTCTGAGTCTGAGTCTGAGTCTGAGTCTGAGTCTGAGTCTGAGTCTGAGTCTGAATCAGGCTATCATTTTCCCTTGGAACAAGGATAGCGTGCAGCGTTCCCAATGGCATATGACCTTCGTCACACTGTCATAAACCCAATAACAACATCAAACACCTTGCCGCGCTGGTCCAAGGCAGGGAACTCGAGAGTTCAGAGGTCACAGGGAAAGGTCGTGACGCTGGGAGGACAGGTCACGGATAAAGTTTACCGTCTAAAATGAGGTAATCACATACAGCACGATTTACCTGGGACGATTTACCCAGAAGTGCGTTCAGCGAATCTGGGTACACACGTGACGGTGTAAGTTGTAGATATATGCACCAGTATACCATCCCTGTAACACTGTGATACAAAGTTTCGTAAAGTTCACACAACTTCGCGAAGTAACTCCCAAACTTTCGCCACTGAATTCCGCCGACGACCTGGAAGTGCGCGATCGGATAGAGCAGTCAGGTCCTGCGCAACAAGGTGTGTTTAGGGTTGGGGGTGGGGGTCTTCCCTCCTCGGAAATCCATCCAATACAAATATTCCGATTAAATCTATGAACAAATCATAAGATGTCATCTACAATGTTGTAGTATACTTGTCTTAATGTAGTAGCCCATTCTGAACAAATACGTCTCGACAAGGCAGCTATGTGTCGACATTGGATGGATGGCTATGAATTCCAATGCCGCCTCCCTCTTTCAGCCATCATTCCCCTCCCCCTCCCCCTCCCCCCTAAGTTATCCATCCTCTCCTCTTCGTGTAGCTGTGTATCACCGCCACTTACCAGCGCCCATGTTGAATCTCGCTCCGCCGAGGAACTCGTTAGAGGTGATGCTGTGGTCCCAGATAGTAAGCTCCAGGGCCCTCTCTCGCAACTCGCCCAGACTGACGTTCTCGTAGGTGAGCTCGCCGCTCCAGCGCGGGCACGTGGTCCGCTTCACCACCGGCGTCTTCTGCTTGCTGTTCTTCCTGTCCGGCAGGAGGTAACTGCGGGACGGAGGGGCGCAGCGGTCAGTGCTGTCCTATTACTGCGACAGTGGAAGAATGAGCCGAAAGGTAGGACAGGGGGGTCACAGGGGTTAGTCCTGTTCTTCCGACAATACAATAATCTTAAACAAATAGCACACGCAGAGACTAAACCAGCCAATGACCAACACCGTCAGGCAGAAGATATCACACATACATTACTTTGCAAAATGTATGTGTTGTTGCGAAGCATTGATGCGACATTTTGCTTCGAAGACGACCTCACCCCTCATCACTCCCTACTCTGATCTGGACCAGTGTTCGTCCCGGCCCACCAGCCCAGCCCAGCCCAGCCCATCCCAGCCCATGGCGAACTCTGGTCTGGGCAGACACGCAGCGGTCAGTGTTGCAGCAGACAGACACCCACTCAACATTGCAGTGCATCGCCACCCGTCCGCACCCCCCCACCCCCCCCCCCCCCCACCCCACCCCGCCCACTCACCACTTGCAGAATGGGTCGGCCGAGCCGTTGGCGCGTACCGGCGCCAGGTTTTTCGCCTCCTTTATCATGATGTGCAGCCGGCCCTTGGTCTTGCGACCCTTGCGGCCCAGACTGCCATCTGGCGGCGTGTATTTGAACGCGATGATGACGTCACCACGGTGGCCAGGACTCTCCTCCTGGATTTCGCTCTGCAACAGCCAACAGTAAACAGGTTTTAGCATGCAGTGAAGAGTCAGAACTGAGTTGAAACATGAGCTACTTAAGTCGCCGAGGAGTTGAAGGCATTCACGGCTTTCAGACACTGTCTCAATATCCTAATATATCACACCAAAAGATAGTATACCTACATTCACTTGTGTCAGACACTTCTGCCACATGCTTTTAACAAGCAACCAACGAAGGTATTGATTCCATGGAAGCGGCGAATGGCTCAATGTCTCCAGCAATTGAACGAAACATAAAGTTTGCTTTATTTTCTGTGAGGAAGAAAACGTCACAACATTCGCTAAATCCAATGCAGGGCTCCCGCTAAATATTGTATTTGGCGACGTCAGCCATCGGGACATGCAGCTGGGCGCTGCGTGACGCTGCGTGACCGTATCGTGACGCTGCGGGACCGTATCGTGACGCTGCGGGACCGTATCGTGACGCTGCGGGACCGTATCGTGACGCTGCGTGACCGTATCGTGACGCTGCGTGACCGTATCACTGGTGTCGGTAGGGTCATGACGCCACTCCGCGCCCCCAGCGACGTCACCCCATCGCCCCGTACACGGAGCATGGCCTCATCTCACAGTCCTACACACCACACGGCGTCCGGAGACGACGTCACACCATCGTCCCGCACACGGAGCATGGCCTCATCTCACAGTCCTGCACACCACACGGCGTCCGGAGCTGATGGCGCGACAGGAGGCGGTCAGACTGCCGGCCTCAGAGGGCCGAGGGCTGCTGCTCTTAGAGGGCCGAGGGCTGGTGGTTCAGAGGGAGTTTGAACCGCCAATACATCGAGTTGCATACGTAACCAGCTTCATTCCGTTAAAGCATGGGCAGCTACTACTACTGCACTTGGTTCCATACGGGAACAAAATGCAGAGACGAGTGGAACTTAATGCTTTTCGTAAGAACTTATCCAATGAGAGGGAGAGAGCAAATGTTGATAGGGTCACCTATTTGGTTTCTCTTATGGGGGAAGCAGACGATAAAGAGCAACAGAGGGTGGACTTACCCGCTCCCGGAGGGTGGACTTACCCGCTCCCGGAGGGTGGACTTACCCGCTCCTGGAGAATGGACTTACCCGCTCCTGCAGGGTGGATTTACCCGCTCCTGGAGAATGGACTTACCCGCTCCTGGATAATGGAATTACCCGCTCCTGGAGAATGGACTCACCCGCTCCTGGAGGGTGGATTTACCCGCTCATGGAGAATGGACTTACCCGCTCCTGGAGGGTGGACTTACCCGCTCCTGGAGGGTGGATTTACCCGCTCCTGGAGGGTGGACTTACCCGCTCCTGGAGGGTGTACCAGTGCGGACTGGAGTCGTCGAACACCGTCCTGCAGACGGGCAGCACCAGCTCTCCAAGGAAGTCGTTCCGGCCGAACATGTCGCTGTGCCAGACGGTGACCCAGAGGGTGCGGCTCTCCAGCTCCGCCTCCACCGCCGGGAACTGAGGTCAGGTCAGGTCAGGTCAGGTCAGACGGTGACCCAGAGCGTGCAGGATTCCATCTCCGCTCCCACCGCCGGGAACTGAGGGCAGAGCAGGTCAGGTCAGACGGTGACCCAGAGCGTGCAGGATTCCAGCTCCGCTCCCACCGCCGGGAACTGAGGGCAGAGCAGGTCAGGTCAGACGGTGACCCAGAGCGTGCAGGATTCCAGCTCCGCTCCCACCGCCGGGAACTGAGGGCAGAGCAGGTCAGAACACCGGACACGTCAAGTCAAGTCATACGGAACACCTAGAGCAGGCGGCTCTTGAACTCTGCCCCAACCACCGGGAACTGTGGGTTAGGTCAGGTCAGATCAGGCAGTTCAGTTAGATCAGACGGGACAAACGGGCCATGTGAGCTCCATCCCGGGAGCAGCCGCGAGCTAGGCAGGCAGGCCAAGCGAGTTAGCCAGGTCACAGCAAAGTGCAAACCAACGGGCGTGCAGATAACAGGACTCCATCCACCCAGTCCCGTAATGAAGAGCGAAACGATCACGACAGAATTGTCCTCACTGGCTTGCCCGACAGGGTAATATGCTATGAATTCATAGATCCTGGTTGGGGTAGTAAAATAGCAATGTGATTGATATATGCAACACAATTATGCCACGGAAATTATGTGTCCGATAGTTACGAAGTGCTTTGCAGTTCCGGGCAGAGAGTTCGAACAAAGCTCGTTCTGGTATCAGGCTCTCACCTTAAGAGTTTCATCGAAGACGGGATGCAGCGTGTGCTTTTTAGTTTTCGTCTTCCTCTTCCCACTCTTGGATCGGTCGGGCAGCAGATAGGCCTTTACGTAACTGCAAGAAAGGGACGGTCGTCATAACTTCACTCAATTAACTCAATGACCATCATTATCAGATGTTCAGTATATACATCTTTCGAAATAAAATATTGGGTACACTCTCTTACTAAAACCAAAATTGCGACCCGAGTAATTGGAGTTGATAATATGCCAAATGACGACACAAACACATATTAATGAACAAAAACGCAATATATTTCGCAACACACAGCTTTGCAGGCGCATTATATCGGCCTGCAGAGCGTCAGGCCTGCATTATATCGGCCTGTCAGGCCTGCCGAGAGTGGCGCTGACGTACGGGTCGGAGCGGTTGCGTTTGGTATCGACGGCGGCGAGGTCCCTGCACTGCTTCACGGTGACCTCGAGGGCGCTCTGTTGGTAGTTGTACTGCAGGGCCAGCTGCAGGTCTCCGCGGACAGGTACGGTGCCGTA
This sequence comes from Chirona hameri, assembly GCA_036785665.1. Lineage (NCBI taxonomy): Eukaryota > Metazoa > Arthropoda > Thecostraca > Balanomorpha > Balanidae > Chirona > Chirona hameri. Next base: position 17,951 of record JAXIVJ010014553.1, read on the forward strand.
GCGCGCCTCGCCGGCCGAGTACACACTGGCCATCGAGTCACTGCGGGACTGAAACAGACGGAGAGCAGTCAGACACAGACAGAGACAGACAGGGACCGGCCAGACAGGACGAGGTTCAGTCAGACACAGACAGAGACAGACAGGGAGCAGTCAGTGCTCGTGAACGCTAAAAATGGGACGTTTATTTCTAATTCTGTGGAATGGAATTTCGATTACGATACGAAACATTACACGAAATACGAATAGGTGCAACATATAAGACCGTTACTTTTTACAATAATATTTTTGTTCAAATAATCTATTAATCACGATTGAGCGAGACATAAACGGGATATATATGAGTTCGACGTTTTTGTCGCCGCTATGACTATATTTATCATTCGATGTTGGGTCTGCACGGCTGCTGAGTTTGTCACCTGACATAGTGAGCCAGGCTGGCATTTGTCAGGAGAGGGTGATGCAATGCACTACACGATTAATGTCACTGCCTGCACCCGAATTACACAGACTCTAACCAAGACCGTCCACCGCCCAGGCGCCACCAATACCGGTCAAGGTCAACAGGTAATATCGAGCCGGTGCCACCTGCATGGTGCAGACAAAGGCATCACGTCTCTGCGTGTGACCGGCTCGGTGCGTGGCCAGAGGTTTAGCTCTCAGCCAATCAGACTCTCCGGGGCTGGCCGTGAACAACTGAGCAGTAGCTGAAGGTCACTGAAGTCTGAACAGAGGGACTCGACTGCGTGGACAGACGAGGCAACGATGGAGATCTTAAACGTATTCCCTCCGTTGTTGCCCATACGTCGAAAATAAACTGAAAGAAATACCAAGAGCTTATTATCGCTCACGCTAACGCTAGCATATTCGCCAGCGTTAACTAACACCAGATATTCGCATAAGAGTTTTCGTGATCTTGCGTCTCAGCTATGATCGGTATATAAGAATCTGAGTTCCTTTTCTGGAGGCCTTTCAGAAAGGTCGCTCATCTGAGTTACTATCCGGCTACTGTACCTGTTCTGCATTGCCTTTGAACACAGCCGCCTCGACAACATGGTCGTCCAGGATGGGTGCGTCGAATTGGTGCCACCGGTCCAGGATTGGTGCAGCAATTTAATCCCTTTTGGCACAACCACCGTGCAACGGCAGGGAAGGCACTCGCCCCAGTCCATGCACAACTTTTTTTACAGTACAAGTTTTTCTTCTCAATTTTACTCAAGTTTCAAGGTATGCCGTTCTCTCAACCTCACGATGGCAGTCGCAATCTGAAACGAACTTAAAGAGAGTGTACCTACTGTTGTGGAATGTCAAAAATATTTTTAATACGGTAAGTAGCTATTGGTTTGATTGCTGGATACGATGAAATTCACATCTGGAGCCCCTTTAGTTGAATTTGCACTTATTATTTTTTGCTTCTTATTTTTTCGATATCTATAAAACGATCTCCACTATAGTGGTGTTATGAAAAACGGCGCACATAAGACAATACAATTACGGTCACATCATGCAAGATAGAGGGACAAGTTTTGCACAGCATGTTCTTGCTACTGTGAACTTGATTATGTGCAAGTTTCGTAGCTCAAAATTTATATTTTCGTCGAACAATGGCCATCAAGCGTTGCGATCAGGGGGACAGCCGGTACTGTGCGGCTGCTGCTAATTGCTGTCAGCGTGCACGAGCTGTTTTGTCAAATTGCTATTGGCCGGCGCTAACGATATGTTAGCAGTTTAATCGATAGTTGCAGTGCTTCTAGTAGCGAAAGCCCTCTGGAGTCTACCCGATAACTTTTTGCTTCCAGCAAGTTCCTGGAGTCTTTGGAATATCTCAGCAACTAGGGCGAATCTGGAGAAATGAAGTCATCGTTAAATTCAGAAAATTATGTTCTATAGACCAGTGTCAATAACCCCAAATAAGCGACGTGAGTAGGCACACTCCCTTTAATGTTTTAATTAAGAAGTCAAATAGCCAAGTGTTGAGTAAGCAAACGGACTCTGTGATGATTAAAGTCAAATAAAAACAGGGAAGGCGAAGAAAAAAGAGACAGAGACAGAACAGAGAGGAGCCAGAAAGAGAGGGTGGTGTCAAAACACGCTGTGTCTCGTGCACAAGTTGCGCCGTAGTGGTGAGCTGGAGGCCTTGGCGACCGGTCTCACCACTGTAGCCGAGGCTCGCGGCCGCGACCTGGATATTGTCACCCGTCAGGACCATCTGTTGTACGTGCCGCGGTCCCGCACCGAGATGGGGAAGAGGCGGTTTAAGTGCAGGGGACCGGCCTCGTGCAATGCCCTGCCACCTGATCTGTCGCGGCTCCCTCCGCACCTGTTCGGTCGCCGCCTGAGGCGGCACCTCAGTGATGACCGGTCTGCGCAAGTTTGATCCGTGTGGCTTGATGTGACTGCTCACTTGATTTGCTTTTGACTAGCGTGTAATCACACGCTAGTGTTTGTATGACTGTTGTTGTGTGAAGTTGTGTATATGTGCGTTTGTGTTCTATATTCGTCAGGCGAGTCCTTACAACCAAACGGAGAATGCCGTACGTGATTTCTCGACGTGGCCTTCAAAACTGCTATCTCAGTTTAAATCCACCATTATAAAAGTGACTGATTTCCTTTAACGCATGCCAACTTCAGCATGTCACGCTAGACCACAGGGAAATTGGCTAGCTCACGGCGCATGATATTGTGCACAAATTATCTCGGTCACAAGTCCTGCGGTGACGTTACCTACATCATGTACCTCCCCGCTGACCAATCACACGTCAGGGGACTCCGCTGAGACGAACTGTACGGCCTCCAGCAGTTCATGTAGCCTCTGGCGTGCGGTCTGCGCAGACCGTTGCGTGTCTGTCTGTGTCTGTGTCTGTGTCTGTCTGTGTCTGTGTCTGTGTCTGTGTCTGTGTCTGTGTCTGTGTCTGTATCTGTGTCTGTGTCTGTGTCTGTGTCTGTGTCTGTGTCTGTATCTGTGTCTGTGTCTGTGTCTGTGTCTGTGTCTGTGTCTGTGTCTGTGTCTGTATGCCTGTGTCTGTGTCTGTGTCTGTGTCTGTGTCTGTATCTGTATCTGTATCTGTATCTGTATCTGTATCTGTATCTGTGTCTGTGTCTGTGTCTGTGACTGTGTCTGTGTCTGTCTGCATGTGTATGTGTCTGTGTCTGTGTCTGTGTCTGTGTATGTGTCTGTGTCTGTATGTGTCTGTATGTGTCTGTGTCTGTATCTGTATCTGTGTCTGCCTGTCTGCCTGTCTGTGTCTGTGTCTGTGTCTGTGTCTGTGTCTGTGTCTGTGTCTGTGTCTGTGTCTGTGTCTGTGTCTGTGTCTGTGTCTGTGTCTGTCTGTATGTCTGTCTGTGTCTGTGTCTGTGTCTGTGTCTGTGTCTGTGTCTGTGTCTGTGTCTGTGTCTGTGTCTGTGTCTGTGTCTGTGTCTGTGTATGTGTGTGTGTATGTGTATGTGTATGTGTATGTGTATGTGTCTGTGTATGTCTGTCTGTCTGTCTGTCTGTCTGTCTGTATGTGTAAGTGTTTGTCTGTCTGTCTGTGTCTGTGTCTGTGTCTGTGTCTGTGTCTGTGTCTGTGTATGTGTCTGTGTCTGTGTCTGTGTCTGTGTCTGTGTCTGTGCCTGTGTCTGTATCTGTGTCTGTGTATGTCTGTCTGTGTCTGTGTATGTCTGTCTGTGTCTGTGTATGTCTGTCTGTGTCTGTGTATGTGTCTGTGTCTGTGTCTGTGTCTGTGTCTGTGTCTGTCTGTGTCTGTGTCTGTGGCTGTGGCTGTGTCTGTGTCTGTGTCTGTGTCTGTGTCTGTGTCTGTGTCTGTGTCTGTGTCTGTGTCTGTGTCTGTGTCTGTGTCTCTGTGTCTGCGGGTATGGTTGGGAGGAGATCGGCGGGACGACGCCCGACGCATTATGGCGCGGTAAACAGTCATTACTGGGCTTACGGCCGCGCCAGCCGCTAGCAGACCTGCGCAGATGCGTAATGCTCCTCAGGGGATAACGGCACGGCTCGATACCACCCGCACCCGAACAGACTAGACGAGGCCGGACTCGGGCCAACACAGCTCAGAGCAGACCAGACCAGACTACACTTGGTCAGACCGGACCAGACGAGACAAGCCTAACACTCCAAGAGCGAGGTGTTGATACCCTAGGCTGAAGAGAGTGGACATTTGACACTTATTCATTGACGTTAAGGTTAAAAATCACTCTGAGAGCGTAGACTGTTGACGTCTTGAGAGTGGAAAGCATTCACACTCCGAGAGAGCGGAGTGTTGTTGACATTCACACTCCGAGAGAGAGCGGAGTGTTGTTGACATTCACACTCCGAGAGAGAGAGAGTGGACTGTTGTTGACATTCACACTCCGAGAGCGGAGTGTTGTTGACATTCACTCTCCGAGAACAGAGTGTTGTTGACATTCACACTCCGAGAGCGGAGTGTTGTTGACATTCACACTCCGATAGAAAGCGGAGTGTTGTTGACATTCACACTCCGAGAACAGAGTGTTGTTGACATTCACACTCCGAGAGAGAGCGGAGTGTTGTTGACATTCACACTCCGAGAGAGAGAGCGGAGTGTTGTTGACATTCACACTCCGAGAGAGAGGGGAGTGTTGTTGACATTCACACTCCGAGAGAGAGAGAGTGGAGTGTTGTTGACATTCACACTCCGAGAGCGGAGTGTTGTTGACATTCATACTCCGAGAGAGAGAGCGCGGAGTGTTGTTGACATTCACACTCCGAGAGAGAGCGGAGTGTTGTTGACATTCACACTCCGAGAGAGAGCGGAGTGTTGTTGACATTCACCCCGAGAGTGAAGCAGTGAGCACTGGAAACTCACCCCGAGAGTGGAGAGGTTGGCACTCACCCCGAGAGTGGAGAGTATGGCACTCACCCCGAGAGTGGAGAGTATGGCACTCACCCCGAGAGTGGAGAGTGTGGCGGACCGCTGGTGGAGCGCCACCAGCCTGTCGATGTCGTCATCCGGCTCTGAAGTGGGCAGACTGGACATGGAGCGGCGGTCCAACGTGGAGGAGGAGCGGGCGGCCAGCGGCGACTCGCCCGGACGGCCCGGCGCGCCCGACCGCTCATCTGCTGGGTCACAGAGGTTAGCAGAGGTCAGCTGAGGTCAGACAGGTCAGCAGAGCTCAGACGGGTCAGCAGAGGTCATCAGAGGTCAGTAGAGGTCAGCTGAGGTTAGACAGGTCAGCAGAGGTCAGACGGGTTACCTGGGGGTACACGGGTCAGACCAGGGTACCTTCATACTGGGTATACTCAAGTTTGTCTGATGGCCATGGCTACGTCACATATGGAACTAGTATCTGGTATTTGGTAGGAACCAGATTCCAGTAGAACTTAGATATTCTGGTAGAATTGTTAGTATAAATTCAATCATATCTAGTATAAGCTAGATATGGTGTAAATCATTTTTCATTTATTTATTTTCCCGTTAACGAAACTTGTTTGTATTTCATAATATTAATTTTAAAAATAATTGATCAATAAAAAACTTATATTGAATATTTGTACATGATAAAGCAACATATAAATAATGTATACCTGTAGCCAGCTGAATGCAAATCGCAAACCGGACGACAATAACGGCGCCACCTTCAAATCAGCATTTATCGCTTAAAGTGGCGCATTTCCAAACGCTTTGTGGTATTTGTGAGCTAGTGATCGCGCATTTTCAGGCAAACTTAAGGTTATTCACGCGTGTTATCAACGTCGGAGATGCCAGGTTGTGCAGTTCCTGCTTGCAAATACCATACGAACTGGAAGACAAGGGAAAAAAATGTAATTTTGCACTCCTTCCCGAAAAAACAAAGCTCTTGCTGATGAGTGGCGGCAGAAATTAGAAGGCTGGCTGGTTTATAAAACAACACTGAAGATAATGGTATTCTTACTATTCAACTACCATCGCATTACTCCGTGGTATTTAGTAGCTGCCAGGGCCTATTTTAACATGTTAACTGGGGGGGGGGCAAATGCCCCCCAGTGAGCCGTTTTGCCCCCCCAGTCAAGAAATGTTGCCCACCCTTATTTCAGTATTTCAATGTCATTTTTCGCTTGATAGGTATTCAATTAAAATAAAATATGTTTACCTGGTGATAAATGTATACAAATCCAATGCAAATGTCATGATATTCCTAAGTTGTAGTATTTCCAAGCCAAAATAAGTATCTTTACATTATTTCCGGAATATCTTGAATTTCAATATCCTTTGAACTCATTGGCGGCAGAGTGGGAGAGATCGGGGGTTGTTGGATCAGGAACATCGCCACACAATTTGGAGTGGGTGGGGGCAACTGCTGAGCCGATTGTTTTCAAATTTGGAGTGTGGTTACCCCGGGAGGGGGGGGGCGCGTTGAGACGCCCCCCTCCCTCAGGGTTTTCAAGGATAGAGGAAAAACTGCGGCGCGCAGCGCCACCGTTTTTGTCATAGCTGTTCGGGCACCAATTGTCCACATTATGTTAAAAAATACCTCGGGTCATCTCAGGTCAGGTCACCAGACCAGGTCACGCGACCCCAGCTCCAAAAGAAGCTTGTGGTCACACCATAGCCACAGTTTTTGGCCGATCGACATCGTACTTACAGGATTTCATAAGGTCCTATGTACCTATAACTCGTGTATCTCGGATGTTTGATATCAGTGACCTAAGGTCGGGTCAATTACGTGACCTACCCATTATAAGTCAATGGGGAAATATTCAAATGCTTCCTATTCTGAGAATACGCACGATACCAGCCCAATTCCTTCTAGATCATGTTATCATAGGAAATTCTTGAAGACCCAGGTGCAATTTTCGTTCAGTGACCCCTACAGGGTCAACCGAGGACAGCCGAGGTCACCAACATTTGTGTCAATAACTCTCGACAAAACAAAGATAGAGAAGTGAAACTGCCACCAATGTGTTTGTCTCGTCGAGGCACGTCTCCCAATGTGCAACATGACCTAATTGGGTCACCACTTGACCTTGACCTGAGGTCAAATATATAAGTTGACCTAATCTAGTCACCATGAATATGATTCGAAGCGCCTTAATGAGACAAACACGATGACGTCAAAATTGCTTCCTTATCATGTTCAGGTAAAAAGTAATTTGTGAAAACTCTTTTGCTAAAAAATAGTTTGTTTACATTTGATGTGCTCTGGAGCCTAAACTATTGATCTGAGCTCAAATCTGAGGACACGTGGTGATCCGTGGCTATTTAATTTTTTCAAGAGTTTTCCATTGCTTTCTTCCGTTTGTTCCTAGCTAGCATAGTTCCTGTGATATCTGGAGGTTTCTGGAGCGAAGTCTTAAAATGGGAAATTTGACCTTTGATGACCTCTGGTGACCTCAATATTGACCTGCTAAAGAAAATGTCGAAATAAATTCAAAATTATTTTGCACAAGCTTTCGAACGATGTTTTCGGGTTTGGTCTACGTCCCATAGGAGCCGAGTTCCAGGGGGGGGGGGGCGTCGAAACGCCCCCCCCCCCCTATGATCTCGAAAACGACGCAACGTAACGACAAGCAAACACGGAGTTATATAGGTCAAGACAAGCTCTATCGAACGTATATCGGTATTTTGTTTAGGTCAGGTCAATATTGAGGTCACCAGAGGTGATCAAAGGTGAGATTTTCCAGTTTTAGGACTTGATCCAGAAATCCCCAGATAACACATGAAATTTGATAGCTAGGAACAAACAGAAAAGTAATGGAAAGCTCTTGAAAAATGCAATCGACAGGGTGTCCTCAAATTTAGCTCAGGTCAATAGGTTAGGCTCCAGAGGTCATCAAATGTAAAAAAAAAAATTGTTTTGGCAAAACTGTTTTTCGCAAATATGTTTGCCCAATAAAGATAAAGCATTACGTTTGACGCCATATGTTTGTCTCGTCAAGGCGCTTTGCATCATATTAATGTTGACTAGGCTAGGTCAACTGAGAAATTTGATTTCAGGTCAAGGTCAAGTGGTGACCCAATTAGGTCATGTTGCATATTGAGAGACGTGTCTCGATGGGACAAACACATTGGTACCGTTTTCACTTCTCTATCTTCATTATGTCGATAGTTATTGACAAAACAGTGTTGGCGGTCACGAAATTGACCTGACCTTAGGTCACCGATATAAAAACAAATCCGAGATGAACAAATTGTAGGTGTCGCTGTTTGATTACACCTACAAATTGTAGGTGTAGGTGTCGTCAAATTGTAGGTGTCATCTTATCAAATCCTGCAAGATTGAAACCTATCGGCCTAAAACTGTGGCTGCGGTACCACCGCAAACGTTTTGGAGGTGGGGTTATCACGTGACCTGGTCTGGTGACCTGACCTGAGATGACTTGAGATCAAGAATTTGACATAATGTGGGTAGTTCATTTCTGAACAGGTATGAAAAAAAACGGCTGCGCGCAGCGCCGCCATTTTTGCGCTATCCGCGAAAAACCGGAGGGGTGGGTGGATTTCGCCCGCCCCCCCCCCCCCCCTCTTCCCGTCCAAGGCGCGTGTTAAAGCTAACTTTCTTTAGTAAAAATTGCTGAGATTTTCTCCATATCAGGAAATGTGTCAATCTTGCGCCGATTTCAGGCGTTTTTTTTTTTGGGGGGGGGGGGCAACTGATATCCGCCACTGGATCTTTGTATTTTTCCAAAGATGCGGGACTCTGGTGAAAATTGGGCAAATTTAGCCATTTCCTGTGGATTTATATGCATTTTCATGTTTCCCAAATGACTTATAATTGTGAGGTCATAAAATAGACTTCACCTTAGGTTATCGATATAAAAATCATCCGAAATAGCAAATGAAAGTCATGTTTGTGACCAGATAGATATGTTTAGTCAGATAGTCATGTTTGTGACCTGATAAAATCCTGTGAGTATCTAACTGATCGGTCAAACAATGTGCACGACCTCACATTTTTGGAGGTGGGATCACTAGACTTGACTTAGTGACGTGACCTGAGGAGACCCGAGGTAAACAAATTAACAGGATTTTGGCAATTGATAGGCAAGCAGTTGTATCAAAAATGGCGGCGCGAAATGGCGTCGTTTTCCGCTATTTCCAAAAAAAATAAGGGGGATGGCATCCGCCCCCACTGGCGGATTCAGGGGGCGGACATCAGGGACAAATTCCCCCCCCCCCCTACCACCCCACACACACAAGAATCTGGGGGGATGAAATACAAGTACCCCCCCCCCCCTCCTGCGAGTTCCCTGCAATGAACGTGAAAAACAATGATTTTAGGAGAAATCTTCATGAAAACGACGGAAGTTGTTTTCTTCTCTCAAGTGATTTAATTTGAAGTTTGTATGTATCCCTTGCTTTCAATGATAGACAAAACAGCGCACCTGATGCAATTCATGCAGCCCCGGTGACACGCGCCCCGCTGGGAGGGGGGGGGGGGGAGTGTGGCAGAATCTGCACCCTCCCGGATATTCTTAATAACTTTAAAACTGTGATATATATACGTGAAACTTTCAGTACCTTAAACTGCATCAATTATACGTCTTCTCACTAAATTTCAAATAAATTTATGTAGTATTTTGGGAGATAATAACGTTTTAATGACGTATGTCATGCCATTTTTGGTGGAAAAACAATAAATGTTGGGAAAATCGTAAAAATAGAGTTTCAAAGCAAATTGCAAATAAAAACGTCAAAAGAAAGGAAATCACATTTTCTTCCAAATGGCTGCCTCGGATTTGTGATTTTTTTCTGGTTTTTGACCCCAAAATATTGTATTTTCTCGGAACAATGTCCACAAAATTAATTTTTGTGAATTCGAAAAGTTAATTTCCTAAGCTCGAATACCAAAATAAGGCGACCGGCCCAAATCCGCGGAGAAAAAATGGGGGTACCTTTTTGCCACAAAAAAGGTGCCCCAAAAAATGGGGGTACCTTTTTGCCCCCTAGTGGTGTTCCCTTAAAATAGGCCCTGGTAGCTGCGTCCCTCATAACAAGTAGCTGATCGCTCCCTCCGGTACAGTGTTTGGCGTTGCGTCCCGGCCGCCTCAGGTACAGTCCCTGACTGGGGAATACCGCCCGGGGCATCCGGCCGGCGGCGCAGGGGAGCGGGCGCTGAGGAACATGGTTTGCTTTCCGTCGTGGTGAGAGAGTTTGGTTATGTTCGAAATAAATCGTGTGTCACTATCGTAGACAGAATTTAATGCTGATTCGAACAAGCCTAAATATGAATAACAATATCAAAAATGAAGACGTTTATGGGGTGGTTCCAACGGACCTTTTAACATGTGACGCTTACGGGCGGGCGCGATTCTATGGCCATGGTGACGTCACGGCTACCAAACAGCTTGAGAGGGGCCCGGGTCAGACGGGTCAGCAGAGGTGAGACGGGTCACCAGGGGTCAGACAGGTCAGACGGGACTGACAGGTCATCGAAGGTCAGAGGGGTTACCCGAGGGTAGATGGGTCAGTGGGGTCGCCAGAGGTCAGATGGGTCACCAGAAGTCAGATGGGTCATCAGAGGTCAGATGGGTCACCAGAGGTCACCAAAGGTGAGACGGGACGCCATATGTCAGACAGGTCGCATTAGGTCAGAAGGATCAAACAGGTCACCAGAGGTCAGACGGGTCACCAGAGGTCAACAGGGTCACCAGAGGTCAGACGGGTCGCCTAGGTCATCACAGAGCAGCCGATGACAGCAGGTGACAGTACCAAGACAGCCTACACACCGATACGCAAGTACCAGTACCCGCTGTCGACACACACACACACACACACACACACACACACACACACACACACACACACACACACACACACACACACACACACACACACACACACACACACACACACACACACACACACACACACACACACACACACACACACACACACCGATACACAGGTACCAGCTGTCGACACACACCGACACACAGGTACCAGCTGTCGACACACACCGACACACAGGTACCAGCTGTCGACGCACACCGACACACAGGTAGCAGCTGTCGACACACACAGACACACAGGTACCAGCTGTCGACACACACAGACACACAGGTACCAGCTGTCAACACACACAGACACACAGGTACCAGCTGTACCAGCTGTCGACACACACCGACACACAGGTACCAGCTGTCGACACGCACCTATACACAGGTAGCAGCTGTCGACACACACATACACACAGGTACCAACTGTACCAGCTGTCGACACACACCGACACACAGGTAGCAGCTGTCGACACACACAGACACACAGGTAGCAGCTGTCGACACACACAGTCACACAGGTAGCAGCTGTCAACACACACACAGACACACAGGTAGCAGCTGTCGACACACACAGACACACAGGTACCAGCTGTCGGATACACACAGACACACAGGTACCAGCTGTCGGACACACACAGACACACAGGTAGCAGCTGTCGACACACACAGACGCACAGGTACCAGCTGTCGACACACACATACACACAGGTACCAGCTGTCGACACACACAGCCACACAGGTAGCAGCTGTCGACGCACACAGACACACAGGTAGCAGCTGTCGACACACACAGACACACAGACACACAGGTACCAGCTGTCGACACACACAGACACACAGGTACCAGCTGTCGACACACACATACACACAGGTACCAGCTGTCGACACACACAGACACACAGGTACCAGCTGTCGACACACACAGACACACAGGTACCAGCTGTCGACACACACAGGCACACAGGTACCAGCTGTACCAGCTGTCGACACACATAGTCACACAGGTACCAGCTGTACCAGCTGTCGACACACACAGACACACAGGTACCAGCTGTACCAGCTGTCGACACACACAGACACTCAGGTACCAGCTGTTGACACACACAGACACACAGGTACCAGCTGTCGGACTTTCACCTGTCAACAGGCGGAAGCCATGATACATGACATAATGAATGGTATCAAGCGCCAGCGTTGATGACACATAAAACTACACATGGATGTGAAGGGAAAATTATGCGTAATCATGACGCTAACCAACAGCCTGGGAGGTAATGGCCATAACAACGGTGCTATTTTTATCGATGCATTCAGTTGGTTCGTGACTGTAGTGGCGGTGATATTGCGGTCGGAGGCGGGATCGCACAACGGGCGAATAGATTGCAGGGGCAGTACATTTCACATTTCGGGCAGTCCGAGGAGTGTTTCTTGCCTCAGGAGTGACTTAGGGAGTGACTTAGGCATGTCGCATGAGACAGATAGGCTCATGTCGCAGTGTTTTGTTCAATGTAGGTTTCAAATGTATACCTACAAATATTTTCATAAATACATTAGTTTCAGCATTATCTACGATGTTCAAATAGTACGACTTGCAATCAAGCAAGTAAATCGGTAAACACTATGCATTCGTATGAACAGGATGTACTCAACTAATCTGACATTTCCGAGTCTTGCAAAGCTTGCAAAGCTGGTAAAGCTTACATAGCTTGCAAAGTCAAAGCTTGCAACTACGCTATAATTTTCCCAGAGTTGCAGGTTTAATGTGAAACTGCACAACCGTCTGACCAGTGGTCACATATCTTATATATCTGTCTAACTGGCCCGCTGCCAAATATAGCGAAATCCAATAGATTCGCAGAGAATGTGTGTGTGTGTGTGGGGGGGGGGGTCAATCGGCAGTATTGGGAGTTTACAGTGACTGTCGAGTCGAACACTGTCGTCATTCATCGTCCTGGTCTCCACGGCGACCCAAACGGGGAACCGAAGCACCTCACCGACCCAAACGGGGAACCGAAACACCTCGCCGACCCAAACGGGGTACCGAAACACCTCGCCGACCCAAACGGGGAACCGAAACACCTCGACGACCCAAACGGGGGTACCGAAACACCTCGCCGACCCAAACGGGGAACCGAAACACCTCGCCGACCCAAACGGGGAACCGAAACACCTCGCCGACCCAAACGGGGAACCGAAACACTCGCCGACCCAAACGGGGAACCGAAACACCTCGCCGACCCAAACGGGGAACCGAAACACCTCGCCGACCCAAACGGGGAACCGAAACACCTCGCCGACCCAAACGGGGAACCGAAACACCTCGCCGACCCAAACGGGAAACCGAAACACCTCGCCGACCCAAACGGGGAACTGAAACACCTCGCTGGTAGCCAGATGTAACCAGACCCATGGAATCCGGATCCAACTCTCTACCGACTGAGCCACCCGGACCCCGCGGCAGGCGAATCAATGAACCATGAGCCACTGATTCTCCTATGGGGATCGAACCTCATCAGACGTGTACCTCGTGGCTGCAGTGAGGATCAGGGACCACTGATCCTTGATCCCCGATGGAACCGAGTCTAATCTTCAGAAGGCATTGCGGCACGAAGCCCTCGCGCCCCCTCATACTCACAGCAGGAAGCAGGAATCACAGCAGGAAGCAGGAATCACAGCAGGAAGCAGGAATCACAGCAGGTGGTATTCAGCCGTGTGAGACGAGCGGCGTAGACAGGGGCCCGGGAAATATTTCGAAGTTGGGGGGGGGGGGGGGCAAAACCAATTTTGACTACCCCTTCCTATTTTTCTTCGGCGGATTTCGACTTTCACTTCAACTGGAGCCCTACGGGGTCTTTCATAATGAATATTAATGTTAAAACACTTAAAAAAGTATATATTCATGCTTGATAATTATATATCACCATGATCGTAAAACAATAGGGTTTTCATTCACAAATCACTTATGCAAATAAGACCTTGCAACGACCCCGACGTCTTTTAATTAACTATTTAATTTATGCTTGGCTCGACACCTGGGATACTTGTGTGATGTTTCCGTCTCAAGTTTGTCGTTTCGTTACGATTCTGAATAAAAGTGTCCTGACAGCCGACGTAATCTCGTCATTGGAAACATGAGGAGGGCTGATAGTTGCCACACCACAAGATTTATATCGGGAGAAGAGCCAACTACAGAGGTAAACGTCCGCGAAACCTCAGCAAACCCAACCCCGACCACAAAGCTGCTGTCCAGCCGGTCCCCGGAGAACCAACTGCATTCAAAACATCAGCCATCACAGACCGCGTAGCTTCCAAACACCCGTCATCACAGGCCGCGTAGCTTCCGAACGCCGGCTATCGCGTACCACATATGTAGCTTCAAACCCCGGCCACCCCAGGCCGCGTAGCTTCCAAACGCCGGCTATCGCGTACCACATATGTAGCTTCAAACCCCGGCCACCCCAGGCCGCGTAGCTTCCAAACTCTGGTCACCACGTCCCGGGCGGCGGTGACACCATTCTCTAGCCACATCCGGCTACGGCCGGTCCGGTCCACCCCGCCCCACTGCGGCGCCGCTGCCGAGCTGCCGTGGGGTTCGAGAAGCCATGTCACCGGGGCCGGGCGACACCGGGCGACGCGTAGCGCCGGCCGGTGAAAACGGAGGTAGTTCCGGCTCGGCGCGGCTCGCCGCGACGCGACTCTCTCCCCGACTCCGTCTCGGCCTCCGTTTACGTGCCCGTCTCTCCGTCTCCGTCTCCGTCTCCGTCTCCTCTCTCAGCTCGTCCGCGGACGGCCATTCAGCGCGCCGTGACGCTGCTCGGCTCGGCTCGGCTCGGCTCGGTGTGGCCCTGCTCGGCTCGGCGTGGTGCCCGGTGTGTATGTGTAGGCAGCAGGTTACCGGAGCCGGTGACCCGCCCCGGTACCTGTCGCGTCACTGCCGCGCCGTGGCCGGGTTTCGCCAGCAGAAGGAGCCGCCATGCAGTCGCAGCCGGGCGGCTCGCAGCCCTCGAGGCGGCGATAAACGGGCGTCTGACCAGCTGACCACTTTCTCCCTCCGCCGGATGGCAAAGGTGAATTCACCAGTGTGAAGGACAAGGGGCTCCAAAGAAAAGAGCTGCTGCATAGTGAGGTAGCCCCTTAACAAAATCAGAAACATACGGAGCCCAATCAAATTGCCAAAGGTTTCCAAGGGGCAAGGCACCTTCAATATTGGAGAGAACCAAAGTAAAAACGTTAACATTCATTTCGATGCTAGCTCGCGACAGGTCAGCAGCGCAATCGCCCTAGGTAGGTAATAATTTAGGTAATAATTCAAGAAGTTGAAATCTAAGAACTAATTCTATTGATTATGGTCATATGATCCTCATGAGAAAATTTCTACATTTGCATGATATCGCAACAATGACTGGCAATGCCACGCTGTTCAAAATATGAGGCATACGAAGGGATGCTGCATCGTTAAAAACGCATTACACGCATTGCTCGCAAGTGTCAGCGATTCAGCGCCCACTGCGTTACAGACTCAATCAGCATCCCTGTTCCCGTTCTCCGCAGCCAGTCGATGCCTGTTCCGCCATCGGTCTGGCCTCGTCACCAGTCTGACCATTACTGGGCTGACGGTGCGCCATCGGTCAGCGGCGATTGTTCGCTGTCACCGCGCCGCCGCGACGGCCGGACGAGATCCACAGCCACCTGCTCCACACCCCGCCGCCGGACTCCGACCGGCTGGCTTGGCCGCGACGACACTGACGCTCCCAGCAGTCCCAAATTCAAGAGTGAATCCGACGGGATTATGTATAGAAATAGTATTCAATCCGACTGCATTATGTGCAGAAATAGCATCAGAAAATGAAATACTGCAGCGGTGCGACAGCGAGTCCGCCTCTATCCAGCTTGAAGGGAAAAGGTTACAGTTTTTATCAGCACGCCTAATAAGTAAATGTGCTGGTATGCATACATATTGCACGATTTTGGATTTCTCCGTATCTCAAGAAGGTCTTTCCACTCCTGCTGATTGCAATGCTATTATTGACCCCATCTCTGCCGGCCAGAGCCGCAGGTCGATTCCTCGATAATTCCACATCGTGACTCCGAGCTTAATCTGAAGATCCGTCTGAGATGTCAGTGATTAGGCACATTGTGTGGAAAGCAGTGTTACTTCTGCCAGCGTCACCATCTCGCGGGAGTTCACCGGATACTGCATGGCTCGCCCACCGCCCAGAGTCAGAGTCACAGACTTTATCTCATGTCAGAGTCATGGAGGCGTCACCGAGTCTAATCGGAGTTCTGATAGCGCCTGCACATACCGGCGTTGCAGCATGCATGTACTGAGCACTGAGCAGGTGGCGGTCTGGCAAGTGCGGTGAACTTGGCTGACCGACTGTCTTATAACTTAGCCACCACACC
>JAXIVJ010014554.1:0-34064 GCA_036785665.1 Chirona hameri
ACAGGTCAAGGTCACGGCGCAAAAAGTAGGCCATGAAGTCACGTGACAACAAAAAAAAACAGCAAAATTAGAAAAATCCGTGATTGCCAAATTGTTCTTCGACTAATCCTGATCCAAACAAAACAAAAGTTTTCGAAATCTTTTTTCTTTTTGTCTCGAGGTGTCAAAATTAGGCATGCACAGCGAACTTGGGGAAAATACGGAAGGCCGTAATTTGTAAAATATTTTAGGGGGAATTTTTAGTCACCACCAATGCATTCCCCGCCCTTGAAAGTTGAAACCCCCAATGCACAACTTTCAAGAAAATTAAAATGGTCAGACAGCACCCACCGGTTGTCTTACTGTGGAATGTCTCACAGTGATCTTAGGTCAGATCACGTGATTTTATCATGTGGCCATTTAAAATTCGGAATTTGTTTCTTGCCAGAATCGACTTCGATATATTGACCTTCGATGGTAAGAAATTGGAGATAAGTTATTCCTATATTTTTTTTTGGGGGGGGGGGGATCATGGTCTTTGGTAATAACTTTGCACATAAGTATTGTGCTAGAGAGCTTAACTCAACGGCATTATATCTGGCTCGTCGAGCTGCATTCAATGATGCATAGCATGACCCCGCAGGTCACTCCATGACCTCAAGGCAGTGGCGTATTTAGAATATCGCGAGGGGGGCAAGCTCTAGGAGGGCGCCCACCTTACCCAAGGAGGGCGCCATAAGGAAAACTAGAGCTCACTATAATAATGTAGAAACATGCCATCCATACCATATCCGGAAAACATATGGGTTATATGGGTTATATAAAGTGTTATCTCCGCACGCAGTACACACACGGGCACGATCGGCACGATCGGCACGTTCTGTATTGCCCAAGCCCGGCCGACCCTGCGTCCGCCGGTGCGTACCTCCTGGCCATAGTCACGTGGCACATGGCCAACCAGCGGGCGGCCAGCCCGGCCCTGCGCAGGGGCGCGGCCAGGCCTCCACTCAGTGGTGCACTCACAACATCCCTCCCCCGAATAAAAACGTCCAGTTTTTCACACTCGCGCTGAACACTGTTTGCGCGGTCGCAAGTTATATCGCGGCGGCGGTGGGAGCTCAGCCGCGACAGGTGGCGCCTCTGTCGTAGGCGCATCAGCCACCGGCCCACTCAGCTGCTAATCAGGCAGAGGGCCAACCTCCTCCGCAGGTGGTGCCACCATCGGCTCTGGAGAGCCGGCCCGCACCGATATTGACACCGATACGGGCTTCGACACGGTCCTGTCGGTTGCGACAGCGGGTGTCGGCGACCCTGGCCGGGACACCGGCGGAGCTGCTGCCGTGGGCGGGGCCGCGACCGTGGGCGGAGCTGCTGCCGTGACGTTCTCGGCGTCCGGTCCGTCGGAGATCCCGGTACGGCGTGACCCGCAGGACACATCTGGAACGACCTGGTCCAGATGGCGCTGGATCACTCGGCCATCGGTCAGCCTCACGGTCAGTTTCGAGCCAGACCGCTCGATGCAGCTCCCGCGCAGCCACCGGGTCGAACGATCGACCCCCGCCAGACCGGCCACCTGCGAAACAAGAACATGCATTCCAGGCAGAACTGTGCGATCTTGGGCACTCTCATCATATTTTTGCTTCATACTCTGCTGCGAAGCCCACATCCGATCCTGCAAGTTCGGAAGGACGCAGTCAAAGCGAGTCCGAAGCCGGCGGCCCATCATCAGCTCCGCTGGCGTATGTCTGGTGATGCTGTGGGGAGTAGTACGATATGCCAACAAAAATCTCGCTAGCCTTGACTGAATGGTTCCACCATACTGTACTAGCTCCAGAACATGTGGTCCATCGGCAGGCCATCCGTCCCGGGTTTACCGCAGGACGACACTCAGTACCGGGTCTCGAGCTGTGAATAATCTGATACTTTCTGCTGTGACTGGAGTTGAGTCCACAAACTCCATGAGATGTACCGTCTCTGCGGGCGTTGGCAGCTCACACGGTCCTGTTGGCAGAGGCAGGCGGTTCAGACCATCACAGTGACCCTGTTTTGACCCCGGGACATACTCCAACTTGTACTTATATCCCGACAGGAGCAGCGCCCACCGAGTTACCCTGGGAGATGCCATGGGCGATATCGGTTTGTCTTCCCCAAGCATTCCCAGCAGGGGTTTGCGATCCGTGCGTATGCTGAATTTTCTCCCAGCCAAGTAGTAATGGAACCGGCGGACCCCTGCGATGACAGCCAATCCTTCGCGATCCGTCTGGGAGTATCGCTGCTCTGTCTGAGACAGTGATCGAGAGTAGAATGCCACAGGGCGCTCCCCGAGATGTTTGTCAACAATGCTCAACACGCACCCCAGACCCCAAGGGTGCGTGCGAGGATCACCGCGAGGATCACCGGCGCCGATTCATCAAAATGCGCCAGAGTCTGGGGAGATGTGAGCAAATCCTTTCCCGCTTGAAACGCCCTCTGTTGCTCCGGACCCCACTCCCACTTCTGACCATTCCTCAGCAGCTTGTACAGCGGTGCGAGGGCAGTAGCCAGATCTTTCAAGAATTTGGAGTAATAATTGATCAGACCCAGCCAGGCCTGCAGCTCTTTGATGCCTTTTGGTGCAGGGGCGTTCTCCATCGCACTGACCTTCTCTGCCGTCGGTTTCACCCCGTCTGGACCGATGTGGTGACCCAAGTAAATCACCGACTTCACGCCGAACCGACACTTCTTCCGCTGCAGCCACAGGTTGGCGTCCGAGAAGCGCTGCAGGACCTCTTCCAGGGCGGCTCTGTGCTCCTGTGGGTTCTTTCCAGACACGACCACATCGTCAAGGAACACCCCCACCCCTGGTATTCCCGACAGCAGCGTTTCCATGTACCGCTGAAACACTGCTGGGGCTGAAGCATACCCGAACCCCAAACGGGTTGGAACGAGGATACCCTTGTGAGTGTTGATAGCCAGGTACTTGCGGTTTTTCTCATCCAAGGGCAGCTGATTATAAGTACTCTTAAGATCTAGCTGACTGAAAACCATACTCCCTTGACACTTTGTGAATAACTCCTCCGCTTTTGGTAACGGGTTCTGCTCCAGAGGCGCGACCTTGTTCACCGTTAATCTGTAATCACCACATATTCTGATCTCACCTGATGCTTTGGGCACGGTGACTATGGGGCTGCCCAGCTGTTCCACTTGACCGGCACAAGAAGGCCTGCTTTGATCTGCCGCTCCAGTTCAGCATCTACCTGCGACTTGTACGCCAGCGGCACCGTCCTTGGTTTGAAGAAGATGGGCTGTGCGGATTCGTCCACCGGAATGCTGACCTCTGCATCACGAGCGCAACCGAGGTCATCCTGAAAAACCTCCGGGAACTTGTCCCCGATAGCCTCGACGTCGGTCTTCTCTGAAACGGAGCACACACTTTGTCAGTCGAGACGAATTTGGTGCAGCCAGTTTCTCCCGAACAACAGTGGTCCAGTTCCCTCCAAAACAACCAACGGAAGCCTGTAGACGACCCCTGATAGCAAACGTCCATCATCACTTCGCCTCTGACCACCAGCCTCTCTCCCGAGAACGTGCGCGGGAGCAGATCCGTTGGACGCAACAGACGGTCACCAGAGGGCCACAGCTCCTTGAACCGGCTGTAGGAGCAGACAGACACAGACGCCCCCGTATCCAGCTCCATCCGAACCGCTTGCCCGTTTAACCTCACGTTCAACAGGATCGGAGGGCGCCCCCTGCTGCTGACTCCCCGCCCGAACAAGCGAACAAGTCCCCGACAACGGCGTCACTCTCAGGCTGCTCATGGCCCTCAACACACAAGTCATCATTTTGTGCTGGGACTCATCGAGACTATTCACCGTACCCGCCTTGTGAGCTGCACTGATATGACCATATTTGGAGCAACGGAAACATCTTCTGCGTTTAAAGTAGCACTCAGCCTCCTGATGCTTACTACTCAGACAACGCCAGCATTTTTTAGCGCTTGAGTCAGACATTTGGCGGTGCTTACTTGTTCGCTGACCCTCTCGGAACTGCCGTGACTCAGCTGAGGCCTGGATGCGTTGAACCGTTGGCTCGGGTGGCTGTGCTCCAGGGCTGGATGCTCCCGACAGCTCCTGCTGATTCCGCCCAGCTGTCTCCAGTGCCACTGCCATCTCAGTAGCCTTCTGCAACGACAATTCAGGCTCCGACAGCAGGCGACTCTGAATCAGCTCAGATTTGATCCCACACACCAGTCGGTCACGTATCATTTCATCTAAAAACGATCCAAACTGGCAGTCTCGTGACAGCTGTCTTAACCTTGCAATATAATCCTGTACGGGTTCATTCAGGTGACGAGAGCAAGTTAAAAATATGAACCGTGCTACGGTTACTGATGGTCGAGGGTGAAAATGCTCTCTCAACACGGTCACGATGCGATCATATGAAACCTCATCTGGTTTGGCAGGTGACAACAGAGATCGTACGATACCGTATGTGCGTGATCCAACGTTGCTCAGCAGGATAGCCCTCTTCTTTATGACATTTTCTATATCGTTAGCAACACAAAAATTGAACCAACCGCTCCACGTACTCTTCCCAGTTATCATCCGCCGCGTCAAAAACTTCGAGTCGGCCCAGCGGCATCTTGCAATCTTGTCCTAGTCGCCACTGTTATCTCCGCACGCAGTATGTTACGGATTGTCCTAGATGGCGCTGAATGCCGGTCGATAGATGGCGTTAGTTCGCATAGTTTCGGCTTTGAGAGTTGTTTACGTTGGCTGTGCGTCATAAGAGGTTCGAAAGCGTCGGTTTGTATGCGTTTACTGACCACAAGAATACTATAAATCTGTATTCGTAAGATAGTAAAGTTAGAACAGTGTTCTGAAATATTAGGCTTATATTTGTGTATTGAAATATTCCTAAAGTATTCAGAATCCGTATTTGTATTTTGTACTTCTGCTAGCGCGTTGAATTGTACTTAATTATCGTATCGACATATTTTTTTGTATCGAGAAAGTGCATAGTGCTCTCCGGTTGAGCAGCCATTACTCGGTGATGGTCGGCTCCTGGGCGGGGGGGGGGGATGTACCGCGGGTTGGTGCTGACGCCCGAGTGCGTTTGTGTCAGTCAGTCAGTATGTGATTCAGTCAGTCAGTCTTGTCGTCAGATCGTCAGATGTTCTATTTGTGAGATTGCCGAATGCAATACAGTCAAGAAAGTGGGCCAAGCAGTGAGGATCGGATTTGGACTGAGATCGAAGGAAACCGGACCAACAGCAACAGGTGTCTAAACAAAGTGAGAAAGTCGTCGATCAGTAACACAGTACACACACGATGTCTCGGCACGATCTGTATTCCCCGCGCCCGGCCGACCCTGCGTCCGCCGGTGCGTACCTCCCGGCCATAGTCACGTGGCACATGGCCAATCAGCGGGCGGCCAGCCCGGCCCTGCGCAGGGGCGCGGCCAGGCCTCCACTCAGTGGTGCACTCACAACATCCCTCCCCCGAATCAAAACGTCCAGTTTTCACACTCGCGCTGAACACTGCTTGCGCGGTCGCAAGTTATATCCATAAAGCATAAGCACATAAAGCATGTGGGTCCCTAATTTCGCTAGTTTGGAAGAAAGACGAGTGTGATGTTACACAAAATATAGTAAATTACGTCTCACATGTTGCAAAATCACCAGCATAAGGGTACTTCAAGTTTCGGCGCAATCGGCAATCTTCGGTGCAATTTACAAAAACAATGGGACACCCATGTTGTAAAAAAATATAAAAACGAACCAACCCCCGGAGCCGAGCCGAGAATGTGCGCATGCACTAGAACCACAAGTTAACACACAACCGTTTTCAGGAGCCGGAATCACAACAAATTGCACCATCTGTCCACTTCTCCAGTCTCTAAAAACACATGTTTTAGCATGATTAAGCTCGTGTTTCCAAAGTTATTCAATCACCCTTGCTCAATTGGTGATCAGTATACATTAAGCTCCATTTTCATATTGGCACAGCATGGATCAATCAGTTGACGATACGATAAAATCGCAAAACCACCATTATAACGTCAATTTTTTCTTGTTAGCAAACAAAATAAATTTGTATGCAAAATATACAATTAAAGTGACTTCACAACATCACACACTTCATTAGCGGGACTTGGACGCTAACAACGCCACCACAACACGAAGTGTTTCATGACATCTTTCTTTCCCGCCGATCCCGCCGATCTTTCCCGCCGATCCAATGTGTTCCTGGAGAATCTTGTCACCGCATTCACCCATCAGCTGCAGAGAAGCCCGAAAATTGCCTTCGGTGTAGTTGGTATCACCATCAACAGGTAGTTTGCCACTGTCTCGGCGACCCCTGAGAGGTAGGCCCAGGCGCCCGATGTGTTCCACTCCCCTGATAATCCGTTTGAGGCTTTCACGGTTTTTCGATCGCTCCGTTGCTGCGGCTTTGTCCTGCTGTTCCAAAACGTCGGAACCCGTGGCTACTTGCTGTTTGAAGGCTCGGGCTCTGAAGGCAATGCCGACGTGAAAGTCGCGCTTCAGATGGGTTTCCAGGTACCCATCACGGCCAGTCAAGTGATCATATTTCTGGAGAGGCGTCCGTACCAGTCGATTCAACGCCACACCTCCCGCGTCCAGCACACCAAAGAGCACACATGTTTTGCAAAAAACGCCCTTCTTCGATGGTGAATAAGAAGAACACTCGTACTTGCCATGGAAATGCTGCGGCCGTAGGTACTTTTCCTTGTCCCTTGTCCAGCTTTTCTTTCCGTATAGGGTCAAATGAATCCATTGGGCGCCTCCCATCGTTCCAGCAGCAGGATGCGATCTTCCTTTGTAAGGTAACGGTTACCCACAGCTTCGCCTATATCACGCATCGCACTGCTTATCTGGCTGAGCGTACGTGAGGCGCCTCCCGGCGGGGCCAGGTCGCACCCTCCGGCGCCTCCCGGCGGGGCCGGGCCACTCCCCCCCCCCCCCCGGCGCCTCCTGGCGGGGACGGGTCCCTCCCTCCGGCGCTGGCGTCTCCCAGCGGGGCCGGGTCGCACCCTCCGGCGCCTCCCGGCAGGACCGGGTCGCTCCCTCCGGCGCCTCCCGGCGGGGCCGGATCACTCCCTCCGGCGCTGGCGTCTCCCGGCGGGGTCGGGTCCTTCCCTGTGACCAGTAGGGCGCCTGTGACCAGGAGAGTGCCAGTGACCAGGAAGGTGATTAAAACCAGGAGGGCACCTGTGATCATTAGGGCGCCTGTGACCAGGAGGACGCCTGTGACCAGGAGGGCGCCTGTAACCAGGAGGGCGCCTGTAACCAGGAGGGCGCCTGTGACCAGGAGGGCGCCTGTGACCAGGAGGGTGCCTGTGACCAGGAAGGTGATGAAAACCAGGAAGGCGCCTGTGACCATTAGGACGCCTGTGACCAGTAGGACGCCTGTGACCAGGAGGACGCCTGTGACCATTAGGGCGCCTGTGACCAGGAGGGTGCCTGTGACCAGGAAGGTGATGAAAACCAGGAAGGCGCCTATGACCATTAGGGCGCCTGTGACCAGGAGGGCGCCTGTGGCCAGGAGGGCGCCTGTGACCAGTAGGGCGCCTGCGACCAGGAGGGTGATAAGAAGCAGTATGGAGCCTGTGGCCAGTAGGGCGTCTGTGACCAGTAGGGCGCCTTTAACCAGTAGGGCGCCTGTAACCAGTAAGGCGCATGTAACCAGGAGGGCGCCTGTGACAAGGAGGGCGCCTGTGA
The DNA here is from genome assembly GCA_036785665.1 of Chirona hameri. Taxonomy (NCBI): domain Eukaryota; kingdom Metazoa; phylum Arthropoda; class Thecostraca; order Balanomorpha; family Balanidae; genus Chirona; species Chirona hameri. The sequence continues at coordinate 7,700 of JAXIVJ010014554.1, forward strand.
CCAGGAGGGTGCCTGTGACCAGGAAGGTGATGAAAACCAGGAAGGCGCCTGTGACCATTAGGGCGCCTGTGACCAGGAGGGTGCCTGTGACCAGGAAGGTGATGAAAACCAGGAAGGCGCCTGTGACCATTAGGGCGCCTGTGACCAGAGGGCGCCTGTGGTCAGGAGGGCGCCTGTGACCAGTAGGGCGCCTGCGACCAGGAGGGTGATAAGAAGCAGTATGGAGCCTGTGGCCAGTAGGGCGTCTGTGACCAGTAGGGCGCCTGTAACCAGTAGGGCGCCTGTAACCAGTAGGGCGCATGTAACCAGGAGGGCGCCTGTGACAAGGAGGGCGCCTGTGACCAGGAGGGTGCCTGTGACCAGGAAGGAGATGAAAACCAGGAAGGCGCCTGTGACTATTAGGGCGCCTGTGACCAGGAGGGCGCCTGTGGCCAGGAGGGCGCCTGCAACCAGGAGGGCGCCTGTGACCAGGAGGGCGCCTGTGACGATGAGGTCGCCTGTGAGCAGGAGGTCGCCTGTGAGCAGGAGGTCGCCTGTGACCAGGAGGGTGCCTGTAACCAGTAGGGCGCCTGTGACCAGGAGGGCGCCTTTGGCCAGAAGGGCGCCTTTGGCCAGGAGGGCGCCTTTGGCGAGGAAGGCGATCACGGATCAAAGGCGCCTCCGGCGCCTTTCTGGGCTCAACTGGGCGCCTTCGGCGCCCAGTGTCACCCTTTATCTGTAGGGCGCCGAAAGGGGGGGGGGCATGGCCCAATGCCCCCTCCCTAAATACGCCCCTGCCTCAAGGTCACGTCCCCTGAGGTTGATTTCCCAAATGACCTGGCTTGATTATACAATAGATAATTAGTTGACATTTTTCGTTTTATTTCGCACAATTTAACGTTTTTTTCTGGAAGACACTTTTAGCTATTTTTATAACATTCTCGGTCTGGAAATAGAGAGGAAAAAATTGATATCTTGAGGACCCACAGACGCCTCTATCGGCGAAATATTAATTTATGTCGTCATGCGATCTTGATCACTGAGCGAAATAGGTTGGCACGTGATTCAAAGGGCATGTACCTTCCTATTCCACCTAAGAAAAATCACGAATTTTAACTGATAACATAACGAAATCACGTGGCCTGACCTGAGGTCACATGCCAAAATTTCGACACTTTTCCATTCGAGCTCTCACACAAGATTACATTACATTAATGTGTGGTTCATGGCGATTCTGATGATACAAAGTTTTATATCATTCGAATTATTTATAGGATATATCCCGATATATATCGCCCGAAGAAAATCAAACCTTTGTGCGACATTAAAGAGATGCCTGAGGTTACAACTCGAAAACCGTTCCACGAACGGGGCTGAAAATTGTACAGCGTGAATGTACGGCCCAGTTAACCCCCGACACCTAGTTCAATCGAAATGTGAGAAGTATAATATTATGGTTTGGTCGATCTGACGTGGACTGCACCGGGTGACCTCTGGTCACGTGACCTTGAGGTCACAGAGCGACCACGTGGCTGATGTATATATTTGAAAGCAGGTCGACGAGATACCTAAGCATAATGCCGTTTAATTGAGCTCTATGGCACAATTACGTGCGAAGTTATTACCAAAGACTAGTGGTGGCTGGTGACCAGGATTTTATTTCAAATACAAAAATATAAATATTATATTTAGAAGAGAAAAAGAACTATCACAATTTTGTAAACTTCAAAGGTTTATGTATCAATGTCCATTCTGGCATGGAAAAAAGTCTGAATTTTAAAAGACCACATTATAAAATAACGTGATTTGACATGAGATCACGTGTTGAAATAGCAAAATTTCAGAATTTCCCAAAATGATTACATCATAATAATCCATTGTTCCTGATGATTCTGGTGATTACCGAGCGGGCGCGAAGCGCCCGTGAGGTTTCTCGTCTACTTACTAGACAAATTTACATTTGACCTGACCCGAACCGGCCCGACACGGCCCGAATCGGTCCGACCCGGCCCGACACGGTCGTGAAGACGCTTTTCGGAAGCTAATAACTGGGCAACCACTGCTCCGATTCAGATCGGGTTTTCACCATTGGATAGGTCCATCAAATCAATTTTTTTTTGGTATGGTGCGCTCTGATAGAGGTGGTACCACAGCGCGTGGCAGTTGGCACACGCAAACGTCGAAATGAACAAAAATACTTATTGGTCAAAAATGGCTTTATTAATCTAAGAATTCATTTATACGATGAAGCATGCAGCGCTCAGGACGTACTCCCTTTTGGCGGATTCGAGAAAGGAGATCATGAACAATTTAATGCAACTTAATTTTTATGTTGGCATGCATTGAGGCCTGTCAATTTTTCTGGAGGATTAAAACGATTAAAAGGACTATGTGTTACTGCCACGTGTGCTCCCTTACCGTTTCATATTTCAAACCTGTTTTACCTTTAGCAGAGCGCGCCCGCTCGGTCATCGCCCAGAAAGGCGTTTTACTGGTATATAGGTTTATATGACTCGCATGATAACCGAGCGGGCGCGAAGCGCCCGTGAGGTTTCTCGTCAACTTACTAGACAAATTTACATTTGACTCGGCCCGAACCGGCCGTACAGACGCTTTTCGGAAGCTAATAACTTTGCAACCACTGCCCAGGGGTGTTAAAAGGTGCGAACTTACTTGGGCACCAAATATAGTGGGGCGAGTAATATAGTATATTACTTGGGCAGTGGTATAATATAGTGGGCGCCAAAATATTCCCTACAAGAACTTGCTCCGGGGCCGAAAATGTCCCAATTTAATAATCTGTTTTGCTTTGTGGTCATCAATTATGTAAAGTGTAATGCACAACTACACATACTTTTGAAATTAGCTGCCAAGTTTCTTTCTTTATCATTGCGAGTTATGAACCCCAAATACCACCACCCCCAACCAACCTTCGGCCGATATATTTGTATCGGATAGAAATCATTATCGCCAAAAATACGTGTCCTGAAATGTCTCTAAAGTTCTGGGATCCCGAGTCCTGTTACAGGAAATAGTTCACCTTCAACATTAGTTTTAAACTGATATAGCAGTTTTGTAGCCCGTGTTGAGAAACCCCTATCTGCAAGTTTTCTTGACTGAAAAGACTCTCCAGCCGAATATATTTAATTTTTGGCGAAGGAATGCGGTGCTGGCGAAAGAATGTTGTACTGGTTCTAGCCCGGGCAGAGGCTATACGATCAGTCAATCAGCTTGCAGCTAGTGCTAGCAAGCGAACCACCGGTCGCCGGTTGGCACATCTCCAATGCGAGTTTATCCTTACGCGACTACTTTCGAATCTGATTGGCTGAACCATTGTTTACATTCGCGTGACGTCAGGACTCTGACTCAGAGAGTATGCATATAGTTTTGATAAACAATACAAATGTATGGCCTTCTGGCCTGAATCGACGCGATATAAGGCCATTTTTGACAATATAAAAAGAAATTGTATTAAAAATATAGTCAAATCGTGTTTGGTAAAAAAATCCAAGGTCAACTATTTCCTTTAAAGGAAATAGTTCATTGACATCGTGTGTGTCTTCCCGTGCCCTGGTCGCAGTCGAGGCTCGCACTTGGAACTTGGTCTCTTCCTGGCTTTGGGTCTTCCTGGCTTTGCGGTGCTTCGCAGGTGATGTTCATTGCGGCTCTGTCTTGATTAGGTTTGGCTGGGGTTGATCTTTATTGGGGTCCAGGTCTTTCTTCTCTGCTTCTGCACCATCTTCGAAGTATTCATGCATGCGTGACAGGAAGTCTGCATTGCGATGCTGCTTCCCAGCTTTGTGGACGATCTTCAGGTCGTACTCTTGAAGGGCCATACGCCATCGTTGTAATCTTGGGACAGCGTTCTCTATAGTGAGTAACCACTTGAGGGCCCAGTGATCTGTGATGACGAGGGTGGTCCGACCGAGTATGTAGTCGCGGAAGAACCGCGTGGCCCACACAAGCGCCAGACACTCCGACTCGCAGGTGGAGCAGTTTCTCTCCAGCGGTCCTGTCTTCTTTGAGGCGTAGGACACCACTCGTTCTTCGGCATCTCCGTAGTCTTGGCCGAGCACTGCTCCAAGTCCCGTCGCGCTCCCGTCTGTCATGAGGATGAACGGTTTGGTGAAGTCAGGTAACGCCAGCACCGGTTCACTTGTGAGCGCCGTTTTCAGGTCTTCGAATGCCTCTTGTTGTTTGTCTCCCCAGTGGAAGCTCATCGACTGCTTTGTGAGTGCCGTGATTGGGCTTGCCCGCCGACTGAAGTCCTGCACGAAGCTGGGGTAGTAGGAGGCTAGTCCTATCATTTCCCGTACTCCGGTCACTGTTGTTGGTGGCGCCAGGTTTTGTACTTTTTCAATGTTGCTTGGGTCCGGCCGAATCTCTCCTGGGGGGAGTAGGTGTCCCAAGTATTTCACCTCCGTCTTCGCGAACGAACACTTTGACGGCTTGAGTTTGATGCCGGCTCGTTCTAGCCTCTCGAAGATGTCCCAGGTGTTCCTCGAACGTCCGGGAAAAGCAGATGATGCCATCGATGAACAAGTGGCAGAACTTGCCCGTGTATCCCGACAGGACGTGGGAAATCAGCCTCCGATAGGTGGCTGGCGCGTTGCAGAGGCCAAAGGACATGACTTTCCATTGCCTAGATAGTCCTAGATGACATCGGAACACTGTCTTGTGTCGATCCTCTTCGGCCATCTTGACCTGCCAGTAGCCTTGTTGGCAATCTAGGCAGCTGAAGATCTTCGCCACGCCCACGGTGTCGAAAATCTCACTCTTGGTGAGTGGTAGGGGGTAGTTGTCTGGGTTTGTGATCGTGTTCAGCCCCCTGTAGTCGATGCAGAAACGGGTTTCGCCATTCTTCTTCGGGACGAGCACTACAACCGCGGCATATGGTGATACAGATGGTTCGATGGTGTCTTTGTCTAACATTTCCCGTACTTCTTTTTCGATAATTTCTCTGTCATGATGGGAGGCTTTGTATCTAGACCTTCGTACCGATTTGTTAGTTGTCAACTCGATGCGATGTTCGATGAGAGTGCAGGTGCCGAGAATCCCGTCCCACGAGAAGCAGTTGTCGTGAGTCCTGACTACCGTTAGAAGTGCCTTGCGCTCCTCTGGCGCCAGAAAGCCTGTCTGGAGTTCTTTTGCGTTCCAGGTGACCTCTCCCTGGGACTTTTCGCTGGCCTTTCCTTCTACTGCTTTCGGGGTGTCCGGTGTTGCGATGGCTTTGCACGTCCCTCTCCCTGGGACATCTTGATACCTGTCCCACGAGTTCTGACCGTGGGTCTGGGGCTCTTGGTCCTCTTCGCTCGGTTTGTGCTTCAATGTTATTGCATTTTGTTCCGCGACAATTTTCATTGCGTATTGCGTACTCTGCATCGGCAATTGTGTTGCTTTCTTGCAGCCTATGGTCTGTTCCCCCATCTATGACTACTTCGTGTTCTGTTATGAAATCGTATCCAATGAGCGCTTCATGGATCAGGTCCGGGCAGATGTAGGTCCAGTGTGTTACGATTTGCCCCCTACGTTGTATAGGAGCTTCGCTTCATGGGTCACCGGGATTTCGTGACCTGTTGCTGATCTTAGGCACGAGCTCGGAAGTCGGGTGTCTCTAACTGCTGACTTCCTTACCAGGGTTACACTCACCCCTGTGTCCATGAGAACTTCGACGTTCTTGCCTTCGATGTTGATTCGGCATGTGCAGGTGACACTGTTATCGATCCCATTCGTCCCTACTTCTTCTGGGTTAATTTTAGATGGTTGCTTCTCCCCGACCTGATGCAGAACCGTGCTGGATACCCGGGGTGGTCTCGTGGGGTGATCGGGGACCGAATTTCTTGCGCTCACAGCCGACTTCCGATCTTGTTCTTCACTTTTGACTTCTTGATGCGCGATATCTGAAGAGGGACTTATGGGTCGATGTGTTGGTTGGCCCTCTAGTGCAACCGACGAGAACCGTTTCCCGAGGGTCTTGCTGGGTAGAGAATGCGCTTGATGTGACCTGGACGGTGGCAGTAGAAGCATGAACGCTTCTCCCGGTCTAGTCGTCCTTGCTCGGTTTCTGGCCGGTGGTACCGCCCTCGGTATGGCTGTAGCGAGTCTTGTCTTCCACGGTTTTCTCCATAATTGTTCTGGTTTCCGGCTCTTGGCAGCGGCAGTGGTTCATTATATTCTCGTTCACTCTGGTTTTTATAGTAGTTTGTTGGTTCCTTGAAGTGTACTCCTTCGCTATGGGGTTCCATCTTGTAATAAGTTGCCGTCTGTGTCATTCCTTGGCTTGATTTGCTCTCTTCCTTCTCAGCTTCCCGTGCATCTAAAGCCGCTACGATGCTGCTGATAAGTGGCTTCGATGACAGGCCGCCAAACTCGCTTTGATAACAGCTTAGCACTTCTTCCTCTTTGTGAGCGATTTCAAGTGTTTCTTCTTCAGTAGCCACTGCCACTGCTTCTTCGAACGTTTCGCACTTGCTTCGCCATACCACTTGTCGCAGATTACTGCGGAGTCCTCGTACGAAGTTTGTCTTCCGCATGAAACTGAGTACTGCTTTGGAGCCTTCCTTCTCAGCTGCCTGCCTGCATGCTTCCTCAGCCTCTTCTTCCTGTCCGTTCGCCACTGCCCTTTCCGCTTTTATCCCACTAGCTCCTAGAGCTCGGAGTGACATATTTCTCACAACTTGCGCCCATTCTTGGACCGTCTTCGCGCCTTGGGTCCCTGTATTTAGTAGGTGTTGATATAGCTGCTCCTTCCCACTTGTTTCGAATCTCTTGCCTTCAATGCCCTTATTGTATCTTTCCAACTATTGATTTGCCCTTCCGCTCTTAGCTGCTCAATGTGCTCACTTGCCTCTCTGCGTAGTCGGAACAATGCAGCCTTGAACGTGTTGTCGTCATTCCACCCCGTGAACGCCGCCGTCCTCTCCACCATCCGAATCCATTCTTCTAGATTCTGTTGACCGTCGTAGGTGTCGATATTCCCGACCATCCGGAGCTTCTCCGTGCTCCTGTAAGTAACGGCTTTGTGTCAACGGCGGTCTCCTTCCTGTATTATCCTCTTCTCTCTTCGTTTTCTTCCTAGACTGGGTTCGGCGGCTTGCGTCGATCTATCAGCTTCGTGATGTACATAAATGACCAAGCCCCACGTTCTGGGCTCCATTTGTAGCGTGGGAAAACACCGGGGGAACAGCGGGGTGGTGAAGAGTGCGCTAGACCATCTTGGAGTCTCACAGCCAGCGGGAGAGACTGAGTAAGAGGCGTAACTGATCATCTGAGCCTTGAAGAGTCCTGCGGCTGCGTGAGTGTGAACAATACGGTAGACCTGGTGAAGATGAAGAAGACGGTTGACAGTGGTGAGGATCTCCCCTTTGCGTACAAAGCATCTGATGGTGGTGGATGCTTTTAAATTTTGAGAGGCTGGTCATCCTGGTCCATCATATATGCTGGTTCACCGATATGCCATTTCACTGCTCGAGGATGGGAGGGCAGTGTCTCGCCCATGAGGGTGAGGACGGTACAACGGGAAAAGGGGTAGGATTAGCGTCGGTTGTGACGCCCTGGTGACCATTGCCAACTTTCGTGATTAGGTATCTCTTTACAATCGTAAGTCGGGTCGTAAGTTAGGTCATCCGTCCAGTTACCCATCCCCTCGAACCCCTGCTTACCTCCAAAGCCAAAATCGCCCACTTTGTCTTACGCCCAACGTCGCTAAGTTTTGCTTGCCTTCGAGTGATGATCCGTACGGCTGTCCAGGCAAAGTTCGGACCACTCCTACTGGGCCTTAACGTAAGATTTATCCGTCGTCATCCGCACTGCCACTTTCCCAGCTACAGACATTCCGCTTTCATTCGCCCCATAATTATTTGTCCGTCCCCAAAAATTCCCTCCCAGTAGTGCCAGATGCCAGCTGGATGAGTGACTCCCAGGTAGGATAAATGTCATCAATACGAAGTCCTACTAGCGCTCCGCTGAACGACAGCATTGCTGCGTGGGCCGCCCAGAATATATGTACTTAATGTAATCCGTCCAGTTCCTACTTTAAAAGGGAGCTAATTTGTCCATAGGACTTATATGAAACACCGTCTACGCTTTACCTCTATGTCCGGTAGAGGCCCCTATACCTACTGTCCGGGCCCTCCAATCTGGGGCTCCGCCGAACCTGGGTCCTCTATCCGGGCCCACCAACCTGGGGCTCCGCCGAACCTATGACCTCAATCCGGGCCCACAAACCTGGGGCTCCGCCGGGCCAACTTTCTGAGTTAAAGGAAATAGTTCACCTTCGGAAAATTTCAGAACACGATTTTATTATATTTTTTAATACAGTTTTTTTGTTGTTAAATGGCCCTACATCGTGCCAAATCAGGACAGAAGGTCGTAAATTATTAATGTTATGTTGTGCGTTATTGGTCTGCGCATGCTCCATGGCAGTGCTGGCACTCTCAGACGGTACGGTATATCATATATGCGCCGCATTCCTTCGCCAAAAAGTCAAGTATCTTCGGCTGGAGTCTTTTCAGCCAAGAAATGTTGCAGATAAGGATTTCTCAACACGGGCTACAAAACTGCTATTTCAGTTCAAAATCCCATGTTGAAGGTGAACTATTTCCTTTAACATCGACCGGCATCGACGGCTTGTATGCATGATCCCTGTATCGAACATCTATCAGCGTGGCGAAACATGTGAATACAAATGAAAGTGCTCGTGGAAAATTATGCCCAGACCGAGTAATATCGGCTGGCCGCATATCACAGGGAGGTTACAAGTAGTATGTCCGAGACTGCGGGTGCCAAATGCCCAGAGGATGATAGGCTGGCGCAGAAAAAAGAGGGCGAGGGAGGAAGGATAAGAGGGAGAAGGCCAGACGTGCCTCATAAGTCACTCACGGCTAAACAGGGATATATCCTAAGGAAATCCCCGGTCAACCACAGTCGCTATATAGGCAAGAACATCCGCGTAGCCCGCCGTCGATGCCGGTCGATGTTAAAGGAAATAAATAGTTCACCTTCAACAAGGGATTTTGAACTGAAATAGCAGTTTTGTAGCCCGTGTTGAGAAATCCTTATCTGCAACTTTCCTTTGGCTGAAAAGACTCTCCAGCCGAAGATATTTGACTTTTTGGCGAAGGAATGCGGCGCATATATGATATACCGTACCGTCTGAGAGTGCCAGCACTACCAGGGCGCATGCGCAGACCAATAACGCACACCATAACATTAATAATTTACGACCTTCTGTCCTGAATTGGCGCGATGTAGGACCATTTTTGAAAAGAAAAAAAGAAACTGTATTAAAAAATATAATAAAATCGTGTTCTGAAAAATTTCCGAAGGTGAACTATTTCCTTTAACTCAGAAAGTTGGTCCGGCGGAGCCTCAGGTTTGTGGGCCCGGATGGAGGTCATAGGTCCGGCGGAGTCCCAAGTTGGAGGGCCCGGACAGTAGGTATAGGGGCCTCTCTCGGACAGAGAGGGTAAGACGGGTAGTAAAGCGTAGACGGTGTTTCATATAAGTCCTATGGATAAACTAGCTCCCTTTTGAAGTAGGAACTGGACTGATTACATTAAAGGAAATAGTTCACCTTCGGAAATTTTTCAGAACACGATTTTATTATATTTTTAATACAGTTTCTTTTTTTCTTTTCAAAAATGGTCCTACATCGCGCCAATTCAGGACAGAAAGTCGTAAATTATTAATGTTATGGTGTGCGTTATTGGTCTGCGCATGCGCCCTGGTAGTGCTGGCATTCTCAGACGGTACGGTATATCATATATGCGCCGCATTCCTTCGCCAAAAAGTCAAATATCTTCGGCTGGAGAGTCTTTTCAGTAAGACAAGTTGCAGATAAGGATTTCTCAACACGGGCTACAAAACTGCTATTTCAGTTCAAAATCCCATGTTGAAGGTGAACTATTTCCTTTAAAGGAAATAGTTCACCTTCACCATGGGTTTTGAACTGAAATAGCAGTTTTGTAGCCCGTGTTGAGAAATCCTTATCTGGAACTTTTCTTGGCTGAAAAGACTCTCCAGCCGAAGATATTTGACTTTTTGGCGAAGGAATACGGCGCATATATGATGTACCGTCTGAAAGTCCAGCACTGCCATGGAGCATGCGCAGACCAATAACGCACACCATAAAATCAATACTTTACAACCTTCTGTCCTGAATTGGCGCGATGTAGGACCATTTTTAAAAAGAAACTGTATTAAAAAATATAATAAAATCGTGTTCTGAAAAATTTCCGAAGGTGAACTATTTCCTTTAAAGGAAATAGTTCACCTTCAACATGGGATTTTTACCTGAAATAGCAGTTTTGTAGCCCGTGTTGAGAAATCCTTATCTGCAACTTGTATTGGCTGAAAAGACTCCAGCCGAAGATATTTGACTTTTTGGCGAAGAAATGCGGCGCATATATGATATACCTACCGTACCGTCTGAAAGTCCAGCACTGCCATGGAGCATGCGCAGACCAATAACGCACACCATGACATTAATAATGTACGACCTTCTGTCCTGAATCGGCGCAATGTAGGACCATTTTTGAAAAGAAAAAAAGAAACTGTATTACAAAATATAATAAAATCGCGTTCTGAAATTTTTCCGAAGGTGAACTACTTCCTTTAAGTACATATATTCTGGGCGGCCCACGCAGCAATGCTGTCGTTCAGCGGAGCGGTAGGATTTCGTATTGATGAGGACATTTATCCTACTTGGGAGTCACTGAGTTCACTCATCCAGCTGGCATCCGGCACTACTGGGAGGATTTTTTTGGGAAGGACAAATAATTATGGGGCGAATGAAAGCGGAATGTCTGTAGCTGGGAAAGTGGCAGTGCGGATGACGACGGATACATCTTAGGTTAAGGCCAGTAGGAGTAGTCCGAACTTTGCCTGGACAGCCGTACGGATCATCACTCGAAGGAAAGCAAAACTTAGCGACGCTGGGCGTAAGACAAAGTGGGCGATTTTGGCTTTGGAGGTAAGCAGGGGTTCGAGGGGATGGGTAACTGGACGGATGACCTAACTTACGATTGTAAATAGATACCTAATCACGAAAGTTGGCAATGGTCACCAGGGCGTCACAACCGACGCTGATCCTACCCCCTTTTCCCGTTGTACCGTCCTCACCCTCATGGGCGAGACACTGCCCTCCCATCCTCGAGCAGTGAAATGGCATATCGGTGAACCAGCATATATGATGGACCAGGATGACCAGCCTCTCAAAATTGAAAAGCATCCACCACCATCAGATGCTTTGTACGCAAAGGGGAGATCCTCACCACTGTCAACCGTCTTCTTCATCTTCACCAGGTCTACCGTATTGTTCACACTCACGCAGCCGCAAGACTCTTCAAGGCTCAGATGATCAGTTACGCCTCTTACTCAGTCTCTCCCGCTGGCTGTGAGACTCCAAGATGGTCTAGCGCACTCTTCACCACCCCGCTGTTCCCCCGGTGTTTTCCCACGCTACAAATGGAGCCCAGAACGTGGGGCTCTGTCATTTATGTACATCACGAAGCTGATAGATCGACGCAAGCCGCCGAACCCAGTCTAGGAAGAAAACGAAGAGAGAAGAGGATAATACAGGAAGGAGACCGCCGTTGACACAAAGCCGTTACTTACAGGAGCACGGAGAAGCTCCGGATGGTCGGGAATATCGACACCTACGACGGTCAACAGAATCTAGAAGGATGGAATGGAAGAATGGAATGGAAGAATGGAATGGATATGGATGTATCAATATCATGGCGCTACAGTGCCATGCTATTGATCTTGAAGGGCGATCGGGATAATGAGATGTAGCTCCTTTTCAGAACCATTTCGTCGGTTTTGACATCATTGGGTAGCGTTTGGTTAAAATCGGTGACCGAATCTGAAGTCTTTTCTGTGGCTTCACCGACTTATTAACTGGAAGTCCCATGTATAACCGATACAAACATTAAATCTCAAACACAAAATATGACTATTTTGCTGACTTTTGGCGCCTCAAGTATGGGGAGGTTGAGACAGTGTATTGTTGTTGTTGTTTTACATTTACCTCGCGCCCGGCTGGGCGTCAGAACCCTCCCGAAGGTTCTCTCCGAAACCATTATAAATAACCATGGAATATGGATCACACCTTCGAGAGCACGCCACTCGGATGATCTTCGTCCTGCTGAAAGTAAGCTACGCTAAATACTTGCTCATCGCGGCCCGGTAGGTGTGGAGAGCCTCTGACGGTCAGCTGACTAATGACCTTGACCTGCTGTCAGACGACCTTGACCTGCTGTATCCGCCGTCGCTCCGCCCTCTCACAGCAGCACGCAGACACGACACCCGCCGGTACAGTGTATTATTGGAACACGGGCAACGCAACACGGTCGTACCGGAACGCGCCACGCGCAGAAAGCAGCGCGCTGAACGTAGCGGAGCAGCGCGGCCGGCTCCGGACGCCACGGAACCCTGCCGGCCGGCCGAGACACGCGAAGCCGGACATCTAGCGGCGGGAATCAGCACTTGTCGTGCGCGACACCGCCGACATCCATCGACTGGAATTGAAGTTTGTAGTGTGGGACACCAGCAGCATCTAGTGGCGGGAACCGACACTTGCAGTTCACATCGCCGCCGACAGATGGCGCTCCGGGAACGCGGTGGCCGTGCGCGGAATTCCAGAGTGGCGATTGCTGCAGGACGACGGAGAAATCCAGAGTCAAATCCAGAGGTGACGGCAATACGCGTGACGCTGAGTTGACACCCATGGCCGCACCCGAAATCACACGACACGATCGTCACGCGGGTACCTGGAGTCCAGCAGCCGCTCAACACCCATGGCCGCACCCGACACCACACGCCACGATCGTCACGCGGGTACCTGGAGTCCAGCAGCCGCTCAACACCCATGGCCGCACCCGACACCACACGACACGATCGTCACGCGGGTACCTGGAGTCCAGCAGCCGCTCAACACCCATGGCCGCACCCGACACCACACGACACGATCGTCACGCGGGTACCTGGAGTCCAGCAGCCGCTCAACACCCATGGCCGCACCCGACACCACACGACACGATCGTCACGCGGGTACCTGGAGTCCAGCAGCCGCTCAACACCCATGGCCGCACCCGACACCACACGACACGATCGTCACGCGGGTACCTGGAGTCCAGCAGCCGCTCAACACCCATGGCCGCACCCGACACCACACGACACGATCGTCACGCGGGTACCTGGAGTCCAGCAGCCGCTCAACACCCATGGCCGCACCCGAAATCACACGACACGATCGTCACGCGGGTACCTGGAGTCCAGCAGCCGCTCAACACCCATGGCCGCACCCGACACCACACGACACGATCGTCACGCGGGTACCTGGAGTCCAGCAGCCGCTCAACACCCATGGCCGCACCCGACACCACACGACACGATCGTCACGCGGGTACCTGGAGTCCAGCAGCAGCTCAACACCCATGGCCGCACCCGACACCACACGACACGATCGTCACGCGGGTACCTGGAGTCCAGCAGCCGCTCAACACCCATGGCCGCACCCGACACCACACGACACGATCGTCACGCGGGTACCTGGAGTCCAGCAGCCGCTCAACACCCATGGCCGCACCCGACACCACACGACACGATCGTCACGCGGGTACCTGGAGTCCAGCAGCCGCTCAACACCCATGGCCGCACCCGACACCACACGACACGATCGTCACGCGGGTACCTGGAGTCCAGCAGCCGCTCAACACCCATGGCCGCACCCGACACCACACGACACGATCGTCACGCGGGTACCTGGAGTCCAGCAGCCGCTCAACACCCATGGCCGCACCCGACACCACACGACACGATCGTCACGCGGGTACCTGGAGTCCAGCAGCCGCTCAACACCCATGGCCGCACCCGACACCACACGCCACGATCGTCACGCGGGTACCTGGAGTCCAGCAGCCGCTCAACACCCATGGCCGCACCCGACACCACACGCCACGATCGTCACGCGGGTACCTGGAGTCCAGCAGCCGCTCAACACCCATGGCCGGACCCGACACCACACGACACGATCGTCACGCGGGTACCTGGAGTCCAGCAGCCGCTCAACACCCATGGCCGCACCCGACACCACACGACACGATCGTCACGCGGGTACCTGGAGTCCAGCAGCCGCTCAACACCCATGACCGCACCCGACACCACACGACACGATCGTCACGCGGGTACCTGGAGTCCAGCAGCCGCTCAACACCCATGGCCGCACCCGACACCACACGACACGATCGTCACGCGGGTACCTGGAGTCCAGCAGCCGCTCAACACCCATGGCCGCACCCGACACCACACGACACGATCGTCACGCGGGTACCTGGAGTCCAGCAGCCGCTCAACACCCATGGCCGCACCCGACACCACACGCCACGATCGTCACGCGGGTACCTGGAGTCCAGCAGCCGCTCAACACCCATGGCCGCACCCGACATCACACCCCACGATTGTCACGCGGGTACCTGGAGTCCAGCAGCCGCTCAACACCCATGGCCGCACCCGACACCACACGCCACGATCGTCACGCGGGTACCTGGAGTCCAGCAGCCGCTCAACACCCATGGCCGCACCCGACACCACACGACACGATCGTCACGCGGGTACCTGGAGTCCAGCAGCCGCTCAACACCCATGGCCGCACCCGACACCACACGACACGATCGTCACGCGGGTACCTGGAGTCCAGCAGCCGCTCAACACCCATGGCCGCACCCGACACCACACGACACGATCGTCACGCGGGTGGGTACCTGGAGTCCAGCAGCCGCTCAATACCCATGGCCGCACCCGACACCACATGACACGATTGTCACGCGGGTACCTGGAGTCCAGCAGCCGCTCAACACCCATGGCCGCACCCGACACCACACCCCACGATCGTCACGCGGGTACCTGGAGTCCAGCAGCCGCTCAACACCCATGGCCGCACCCGACACCACACGACACGATCGTCACGCGGGTACCTGGAGTCCAGCAGCCGCTCAACACCCATGGCCGCACCCGACGCCACACGACACGATCGTCACGCGGGTACCTGGAGTCCAGCAGCCGCTCAACACCCATGGCCGCACCCGACACCACACGACACGATCGTCACGCGGGTACCTGGAGTCCAGCAGCCGCTCAACACCCATGGCCGCACCCGACACCACACGACACGATCGTCACGCGGGTACCTGGAGTCCAGCAGCCGCTCAACACCCATGGCCGCACCCGACACCACACGACACGATCGTCACGCGGGTACCTGGAGTCCAGCAGCCGCTCAACACCCATGGCCGCACCCGACACCACACGACACGATCGTCACGCGGGTACCTGGAGTCCAGCAGCCGCTCAACACCCATGGCCGCACCCGACACCACACGACACGATCGTCACGCGGGTACCTGGAGTCCAGCAGCCGCTCAACACCCATGGCCGCACCCGACACCACATGACACGATCGTCACGCGGGTACCTGGAGTCCAGCAGCCGCTCAACACCCATGGCCGCACCCGACACCACACGACACGATCGTCACGCGGGTACCTGGAGTCCAGCAGCCGCTCAACACCCATGGCCGCACCCGACACCACACGACACGATCGTCACGCGGGTACCTGGAGTCCAGCAGCCGCTCAACACCCATGGCCGCACCCGACACCACACGCCACGATCGTCACGCGGGTACCTGGAGTCCAGCAGCCGCTCAACACCCATGGCCGCACCCGACACCACACGACACGATCGTCACGCGGGTACCTGGAGTCCAGCAGCCGCTCAACACCCATGGCCGCACCCGACACCACACGCCACGATCGTCACGCGGGTACCTGGAGTCCAGCAGCCGCTCAACACCCATGGCCGCACCCGACATCACACCCCACGATTGTCACGCGGGTACCTGGAGTCCAGCAGCCGCTCAACACCCATGGCCGCACCCGACACCACACGCCACGATCGTCACGCGGGTACCTGGAGTCCAGCAGCCGCTCAACACCCATGGCCGCACCCGACACCACACGACACGATCGTCACGCGGGTACCTGGAGTCCAGCAGCCGCTCAACACCCATGGCCGCACCCGACACCACACGACACGATCGTCACGCGGGTACCTGGAGTCCAGCAGCCGCTCAACACCCATGGCCGCACCCGACACCACACGACACGATCGTCACGCGGGTGGGTACCTGGAGTCCAGCAGCCGCTCAATACCCATGGCCGCACCCGACACCACATGACACGATCGTCACGCGGGTACCTGGAGTCCAGCAGCCGCTCAACACCCATGGCCGCACCCGACACCACACCCCACGATCGTCACGCGGGTACCTGGAGTCCAGCAGCCGCTCAACACCCATGGCCGCACCCGACACCACACGACACGATCGTCACGCGGGTACCTGGAGTCCAGCAGCCGCTCAACACCCATGGCCGCACCCGACACCACACGACACGATCGTCACGCGGGTACCTGGAGTCCAGCAGCCGCTCAACACCCATGACCGCACCCGACACCACACGACACGATCGTCACGCGGGTACCTGGAGTCCAGCAGCCGCTCAACACCCATGGCCGCACCCGACACCACACGACACGATCGTCACGCGGGTACCTGGAGTCCAGCAGCCGCTCAACACCCATGGCCGCACCCGACACCACACGACACGATCGTCACGCGGGTACCTGGAGTCCAGCAGCCGCTCAACACCCATGGCCGCACCCGACACCACACGACACGATCGTCACGCGGGTACCTGGAGTCCAGCAGCCGCTCAACACCCATGGCCGCACCCGACACCACACGACACGATCGTCACGCGGGTACCTGGAGTCCAGCAGCCGCTCAACACCCATGGCCGCACCCGACACCACATGACACGATCGTCACGCGGGTACCTGGAGTCCAGCAGCCGCTCAACACCCATGGCCGCACCCGACACCACACGACACGATCGTCACGCGGGTACCTGGAGTCCAGCAGCCGCTCAACACCCATGGCCGCACCCGACACCACACGACACGATCGTCACGCGGGTACCTGGAGTCCAGCAGCCGCTCAACACCCATGGCCGCACCCGACACCACACGCCACGATCGTCACGCGGGTACCTGGAGTCCAGCAGCCGCTCAACACCCATGGCCGCACCCGACACCACACGACACGATCGTCACGCGGGTACCTGGAGTCCAGCAGCCGCTCAACACCCATGGCCGCACCCGACACCACACGACACGATCGTCACGCGGGTACCTGGAGTCCAGCAGCCGCTCAACACCCATGACCGGACCCGACACCACACGACACGATCGTCACGCGGGTACCTGGAGTCCAGCAGCCGCTCAACACCCATGGCCGCACCCGACACCACACGACACGATCGTCACGCGGGTACCTGGAGTCCAGCAGCCGCTCAACACCCATGGCCGCACCCGACACCACACGACACGATCGTCACGCGGGTACCTGGAGTCCAGCAGCCGCTCAACACCCATGGCCGCACCCGACACCACACGACACGATCGTCACGCGGGTACCTGGAGTCCAGCAGCCGCTCAACACCCATGGCCGCACCCGACACCACACGCCACGATCGTCACGCGGGTACCTGGAGTCCAGCAGCCGCTCAACACCCATGGCCGCACCCGACACCACACGCCACGATCGTCACGCGGGTACCTGGAGTCCAGCAGCCGCTCAACACCCATGGCCGGACCCGACACCACACGACACGATCGTCACGCGGGTACCTGGAGTCCAGCAGCCGCTCAACACCCATGGCCGCACCCGACACCACACGACACGATCGTCACGCGGGTACCTGGAGTCCAGCAGCCGCTCAACACCCATGACCGCACCCGACACCACACGACACGATCGTCACGCGGGTACCTGGAGTCCAGCAGCCGCTCAACACCCATGGCCGCACCCGACACCACACGACACGATCGTCACGCGGGTACCTGGAGTCCAGCAGCCGCTCAACACCCATGGCCGCACCCGACACCACACGACACGATCGTCACGCGGGTACCTGGAGTCCAGCAGCCGCTCAACACCCATGGCCGCACCCGACACCACACGCCACGATCGTCACGCGGGTACCTGGAGTCCAGCAGCCGCTCAACACCCATGGCCGCACCCGACATCACACCCCACGATTGTCACGCGGGTACCTGGAGTCCAGCAGCCGCTCAACACCCATGGCCGCACCCGACACCACACGCCACGATCGTCACGCGGGTACCTGGAGTCCAGCAGCCGCTCAACACCCATGGCCGCACCCGACACCACACGACACGATCGTCACGCGGGTACCTGGAGTCCAGCAGCCGCTCAACACCCATGGCCGCACCCGACACCACACGACACGATCGTCACGCGGGTACCTGGAGTCCAGCAGCCGCTCAACACCCATGGCCGCACCCGACACCACACGACACGATCGTCACGCGGGTGGGTACCTGGAGTCCAGCAGCCGCTCAATACCCATGGCCGCACCCGACACCACATGACACGATCGTCACGCGGGTACCTGGAGTCCAGCAGCCGCTCAACACCCATGGCCGCACCCGACACCACACCCCACGATCGTCACGCGGGTACCTGGAGTCCAGCAGCCGCTCAACACCCATGGCCGCACCCGACACCACACGACACGATCGTCACGCGGGTACCTGGAGTCCAGCAGCCGCTCAACACCCATGGCCGCACCCGACACCACACGACACGATCGTCACGCGGGTACCTGGAGTCCAGCAGCCGCTCAACACCCATGGCCGCACCCGACACCACACGACACGATCGTCACGCGGGTACCTGGAGTCCAGCAGCCGCTCAACACCCATGGCCGCACCCGACACCACACGACACGATCGTCACGCGGGTACCTGGAGTCCAGCAGCCGCTCAACACCCATGGCCGCACCCGACACCACACGACACGATCGTCACGCGGGTACCTGGAGTCCAGCAGCCGCTCAACACCCATGGCCGCACCCGACACCACACGACACGATCGTCACGCGGGTACCTGGAGTCCAGCAGCCGCTCAACACCCATGGCCGCACCCGACACCACACGACACGATCGTCACGCGGGTACCTGGAGTCCAGCAGCCGCTCAACACCCATGGCCGCACCCGACACCACATGACACGATCGTCACGCGGGTACCTGGAGTCCAGCAGCCGCTCAACACCCATGGCCGCACCCGACACCACACGACACGATCGTCACGCGGGTACCTGGAGTCCAGCAGCCGCTCAACACCCATGGCCGCACCCGACACCACACGACACGATCGTCACGCGGGTACCTGGAGTCCAGCAGCCGCTCAACACCCATGGCCGCACCCGACACCACACGCCACGATCGTCACGCGGGTACCTGGAGTCCAGCAGCCGCTCAACACCCATGGCCGCACCCGACACCACACGACACGATCGTCACGCGGGTACCTGGAGTCCAGCAGCCGCTCAACACCCATGGCCGCACCCGACACCACACGCCACGATCGTCACGCGGGTACCTGGAGTCCAGCAGCCGCTCAACACCCATGGCCGCACCCGACATCACACCCCACGATTGTCACGCGGGTACCTGGAGTCCAGCAGCCGCTCAACACCCATGGCCGCACCCGACACCACACGCCACGATCGTCACGCGGGTACCTGGAGTCCAGCAGCCGCTCAACACCCATGGCCGCACCCGACACCACACGACACGATCGTCACGCGGGTACCTGGAGTCCAGCAGCCGCTCAACACCCATGGCCGCACCCGACACCACACGACACGATCGTCACGCGGGTACCTGGAGTCCAGCAGCCGCTCAACACCCATGGCCGCACCCGACACCACACGACACGATCGTCACGCGGGTGGGTACCTGGAGTCCAGCAGCCGCTCAATACCCATGGCCGCACCCGACACCACATGACACGATCGTCACGCGGGTACCTGGAGTCCAGCAGCCGCTCAACACCCATGGCCGCACCCGACACCACACCCCACGATCGTCACGCGGGTACCTGGAGTCCAGCAGCCGCTCAACACCCATGGCCGCACCCGACACCACACGACACGATCGTCACGCGGGTACCTGGAGTCCAGCAGCCGCTCAACACCCATGGCCGCACCCGACACCACACGACACGATCGTCACGCGGGTACCTGGAGTCCAGCAGCCGCTCAACACCCATGGCCGCACCCGACACGATCGTCACGCGGGTACCTGGAGTCCAGCAGCCGCTCAACACCCATGGCCGCACCCGACACCACACGACACGATCGTCACGCGGGTACCTGGAGTCCAGCAGCCGCTCAACACCCATGGCCGCACCCGACACCACACGACACGATCGTCACGCGGGTACCTGGAGTCCAGCAGCCGCTCAACACCCATGGCCGCACCCGACACCACACGACACGATCGTCACGCGGGTACCTGGAGTCCAGCAGCCGCTCAACACCCATGGCCGCACCCGACACCACACGATCGTCACGCGGGTACCTGGAGTCCAGCAGCCGCTCAACACCCATGGCCGCACCCGACACCACACGACACGATCGTCACGCGGGTACCTGGAGTCCAGCAGCCGCTCAACACCCATGGCCGCACCCGACACCACACGACACGATCGTCACGCGGGTACCTGGAGTCCAGCAGCCGCTCAACACCCATGACCGGACCTGACACCACACGACACGATCGTCACGCGGGTACCTGGAGTCCAGCAGCCGCTCAACACCCATGGCCGCACCCGACACCACACGACACGATCGTCACGCGGGTACCTGGAGTCCAGCAGCCGCTCAACACCCATGGCCGCACCCGACACCACACGACACGATCGTCACGCGGGTACCTGGAGTCCAGCAGCCGCTCAACACCCATGACCGGACCTGACACCACACGACACGATCGTCACGCGGGTACCTGGAGTCCAGCAGCCGCTCAACACCCATGGCCGCACCCGACACCACACGACACGATCGTCACGCGGGTACCTGGAGTCCAGCAGCCGCTCAACACCCATGACCGGACCTGACACCACACGACACGATCGTCACGCGGGTACCTGGAGTCCAGCAGCCGCTCAACACCCATGACCGGACCTGACACCACACGACACGATCGTCACGCGGGTACCTGGAGTCCAGCAGCCGCTCAACACCCATGGCCGCACCCGACACCACACGACACGATCGTCACGCGGGTACCTGGAGTCCAGCAGCCGCTCAACACCCATGACCGGACCTGACATCACACGCCACGCTCGTCACGCGGGTACCTGGAGTCCAGCAGCCGCTCAACACCCATGGCCGCACCCGACACCACACGACACGATCGTCACGCGGGTACCTGGAGTCCAGCAGCCGCTCAACACCCATGGCCGCACCCGACACCACACGCCACGATCGTCACGCGGGTACCTGGAGTCCAGCAGCCGCTCAACACCCATGGCCGCACCCGACACCACACGACACGATCGTCACGCGGGTACCTGGAGTCCAGCAGCCGCTCAACACCCATGGCCGCACCCGACACCACACGCCACGATCGTCACGCGGGTACCTGGAGTCCAGCAGCCGCTCAATACCCATGGCCGCACCCGACACCACACGCCACGATCGTCACGCGGGTACCTGGAGTCCAGCAGCCGCTCAACACCCATGGCCGCACCCGACACCACACGACACGATCGTCACGCGGGTACCTGGAGTCCAGCAGCCGCTCAACACCCATGACCGGACCAGGACACCACACGACACGATCGTCACGCGGGTACCTGGAGTCCAGCAGCCGCTCAACACCCATGACCGGACCCGACACCACACGACACGATCGTCACGCGGGTACCTGGAGTCCAGCAGCCGCTCAACACCCATGACCGGACCCGGACACCACACGACACGATCGTCACGCGGGTACCTGGAGTCCAGCATGCCGCTCAACACCCATGGCCGCACCCGGACACCACACGCCACGATCGTCACGCGGGTACCTGGAGTCCAGCAGCCGCTCAACACCCATGGCCGCACCCGACACCCACACGCCACGATCGTCACGCGGGTACCTGGAGTCCAGCAGCCGCTCAACACCCATGGCCGCACCCGACACCACACGCCACGATCGTCACGCGGGTACCTGGAGTCCAGCAGCCGCTCAACACCCTGGTCCCCGATACTGGTGACAATTAGTATCACCTGAGGACGCCGTCAGCTACCAAAGGCCCTCTACTGACCTGTACTGACCTGGTGTGACCTCGAGTACTGACCTGGTGTGACCTCAGTACTGACCTGGTGTGACCTCAGTACTGACCTGGTCTGCTCTCAGTACTGACCTAGTCTGCTCTCAGTACTGACCTGGTGTGACCTGTACTGACCTGTACTGACCTGGTGTGACCTCAGTACTGACCTGGTCTGCTCTCTGGTCTGCTCTCAGTACCGGTAGGCCGGCGGGGCCCTCCCTGTCGTACAGGGCGGCGGCGGCGGCGGCCGTCTCCCTCGGCCGGGTACCTGCGCTGCGGCGGCGGCCCGTACGGGTCGTGGATGGCCGGGGAGCGGGGCCCGCCGCCACGCGCCGACGGTCGTACAGGCCACCGTATTCTTCATACGGGTCATAGTAGGTCGGCGCGGGCGGGTAGTGCGCCTGTGGGACAGATGGGTGTGTACAGGAGTGCATACCAAAGAGAGGGCCGACTGAGGGCTGAGGGGTATCGATAACGTTATCCAGGGGCGTGGCCATCGTGATAACGTTATCTAGGGGCGTGGCCATCGTGTTAACGTTATCCAGAGGCGGTGGTCATCGTGATAACGTTATCCAGGGCGTGGCCATCGTGATAACGTTATCCAGGGGGCGTGGCCATCGTGATAACGTTATCTAGGGGCGTGGCCATCGTGTTAACGTTATCCAGAGGCGTGGTCATCGTGATAACGTTATCCAGGGGCGTGGCCATCGTGATAACGTTATCCAGGGGCGTGGCCATCGTGATAACGTTTATCCAGGGGCGTGGCCATCGTGATAACGTTATCTAGGGGCGTGGCCATCGTGTTAACGTTATCCAGAGGGCGTGGTCATCGTGATAACGTTATCCAGGGGCGTGGCCATCGTGATAACGTTATCTAGGGGCGTGGCCATCGTGTTAACGTTATCCAGAGGCGTGGTCATCGTGATAACGTTATCCAGGGGCGTGGCCATCGTGATAACGTTATCTAGGGGGCGTGGCCATCGTGTTAACGTTATCCAGAGGCGTAGTCATCGTGGTAACGTTATCCAGGGGGCGTGGCCATCGTGATAACGTTATCCAGGGGCGTGGCCATCGTGATAACGTTATCTAGGGGGCGTGGCCATCGTGTTAACGCTATCCAGAGGCCGTGGTCATCGTGATAACGTTATCCCAGGGGCGTGGCCATCGTGATAACGTTTATCCAGGGGGCGTGGCCATCGTGATAACGTTATCTAGGGGCGTGGCCATCATGATAACGTTATCTAGGGGCGTGGCCATCGTGTTAACGTTATCTAGGGGCGTGGCCATCGTGTTAACGTTATCCAGGGGCGTGGCCATCGTGATAACGTTATCCAGGGGGCGTGGCCATCGTGATAACGTTATCCAGGGGCGTGGCCATCGTGATAACGTTATCTAGGGGCGTGGCCATCGTGATAACGTTATCCAGGGACGTGGCCATCGTGATAACGTTATCTAGGGGCGTGGCCATCGTGATAACGTTATCTAGGGGGCGTGGCCATCGTGATAACGTTATCTAGGGGCGTGGCCATCGTGTTAACGTTATCCAGAGGCGTGGGTCATCGTGATAACGTTATCCAGGGGCGTGGCCATCGTGATAACGTTATCTAGGGGCGTGGCCATCGTGATAACGTTATCCAGGGGCGTGGCCATCGTGATAACGTTATCCAGAGGCGTGGTCATCGTGATAACGTTATCCAGGGGGCGTGGCCATCGTGATAAACGTCATCCAGGGGCGTGGCCCATCGTGATAACGTTATCTAGGGGGCGTGGCCATCGTGATAACGTTATCTAGGGGGCGTGGCCATCGTGATAACGTTATCTAGGGGGCGTGGCCATCGTGATAACGTTATCCAGGGGCGTGGCCATCGTGATAACGTTATCCAGGGGCGTGGCCATCGTGATAACGTTATCTAGGGGCGTGGCCATCGTGTTAACGTTATCCAGGGGGCGTGGCCATCGTGATAACGTTATCCAGGGGGCGTGGCCATCGTGATAACGTTATCCCAGGGGCGTGGCCATCGTGATAACGTTATCCAGAGGCGTGGTCATCGTGATAACGTTTATCTAGGGGCGTGGCCATCGTGTTAACGTTATCCAGGGGCGTGGTCATCGTGATAACGTTATCCAGGGGCGTGGTCATCGTGATAACGTTATCCAGAGGCGTGGTCATCGTGATAACGTTATCCAGGGGCGTTGCCATCGTGATAACGTTATCCAGGGGCGTTGCCATCGTGATAACGTTATCCAGGGGCGTGGCCATCGTGATAACGTTATCCAGAGGCGTGGTCATCGTGCTAACGTTATCCAGGGGCGTGGCCATCGTGATAACGTTATCCAGGGGCGTGGCCATCGTGATAACGTTATCCAGGGGCGTGGCCATCGTGATAACGTTATCCAGAGGCGTGGTCATCGTGATAACGTTATCCAGGGGCGTGGCCATCGTGATAACGTTATCCAGGGGCGTGGTCATCGTGATAACGTTATCCAGGGGCGGTGGCCATCGTGATAACTTTATCCAGAGGCGTGGTCATCGTGATAACGTTATCCAGGGGTGTGGCCATCGTGATAACGTTATCTAGGGGCGTGGCCATCGTGATAACGTTATCCAGGGGCGTGGTCATCGTTGATAACGTTATCCAGAGGCGTGGTCATCGTGATAACGTTATCTAGGGGCCGTGGTCATCGGTGATAACGTTATCTAGGGGCGTGGCCATCGTGATAACGTTATCCAGGGGCGTGGTCATCGTGATAACGTTATCCAGGGGCGTGGCCATCGTGATAACGTTATCTAGGGGCGTGGTCATCGTGTTAACGTTATTAAGAGGCGTGGTCATCGTGATAACGTTATCCAGGGGCGTGGCCATCGTGTTAACGTTATCCAGGGGCGTGGTCATCGTGCCTACCACTCTATGTTTACCATGACATTCGGGGACGACAAACACTCATAATGTTGGACTGCAGCCGCGGGAGTCGGTGAGGCTCGAACTCGGGACCTTTCGGTCACCAGTCGAACGCTCGGTCCGCTTCACCACGGCCGGCCGATATCGCAGCACAGTCAGTCAGACTTCAGGCCACCCCTCGCGGCGGTCCACTGACCTCGGGACAGTCCACTGACCTCGGGACAGTCCACTGACCTCGGTTGGGACAGTCCACTGACCTCGGTTGGGACAGTCCACTGACCTCGTTGGACAGTCCACTGACCTCGGTTGGGACAGTCCACTGACCTCGGTTGGGACAGTCCACTGACCTCGGTTGGGACAGTCCACTGACCTCGGTTGGGACAGTCCACTGACCTCGGTTGGAACGAGTCCACTGACCTCGGTTGGGAACAGTCCACTGACCTCGGTTGGGACAGTCCACTGACCTCGGTTGGGACAGTCCACTGACCTCGGTTGGGACAGTCCACTGACCTCGGTTGGGGACAGTCCACTGACCTCGGTTGGACAGTCCACTGACCTCGGTTGGGACAGTCCACTGACCTCGGTTGGGACAGTCCACTGACCTCGGTTGGGACAGTCCACTGACCTCGGTTGGGACAGTCCCACTGGACCCTCGGTTGGGACAGTCCACTGACCTCGGTTGGGACAGTCCACTACCTCGGTTGGACAGTCCACTGACCTCGGTTGGGACAGAGTCCACTGACCTCGGGACAGTCCACTGCCCTCGGTTGGGACAGTCCACTGACCTCGGTTGGGACAGTCCCACTGACCTCGGTTGGGCCAGTCCACTGACCTCGGTTGGGACAGTCCACTGACCTCGGTTGGGACAGTCCACTGACCTCGGGTTGGGACAGTCCACTAACCTCGGTTGGGACAGTCCACTGACCTCGGTTGGGACAGTCCACTGACCTCGGATGGGACAGTCCACTGACCTCGGGAGAGTCCACTGACCTCGGTCGGGACAGTCAACTCACCTCAGGACAGTCCACTGACCTCGGGACAGTCCACTGACCTTGGGACAGTCCACTGACCTCGGTCGGGACAGTCAACTAACCTCTGGACAGTCCACTGACCTCGGTCGGGACAGTCCACTGACCTCGTAGTAGGGCTCGCGGCGGTAGGCGGGCGGCGCCGGCGCGTAGGCCGGGTACGGTGCGTATCGGGCCCTCTCTCTGGCGCCGGCGGCCGCCGGG
>JAXIVJ010014555.1:0-34062 GCA_036785665.1 Chirona hameri
TAAAAATTTGGACTCCGAATTACATCACTACTATCATCTCTGCTACAATGTATAGCCTCTACCCTAAGGTCCGCCAAATGTGGTTTACTACGCGTGGCTACGTGCCATCGTGCGCTTAAGACCCTCCGATCAGAGGCAGGTTCAGGGCCAAGATGCCTCAGTGCACTTAATAGGCAATGGAGTCAGTTTTTATTTCTCTCGAAAATTGTGATATTATTTGGAGGCGTAGAATGGCGAAAAGTGAGAGAACTGCCGATGTGTAAGACAGAGAGGTACCGCATTTTTGTTAAGGGATATCTATTGTTTTAAAAGAAACGCTGCTAGGCCATCTACAGTAGTGGTAGTACATACAGTAGTACCTATCATTACTTTTACATTGACCTGTACCTGTAGTACCGTAGCCTGTAGTATGTACATATCTACATGTACCTGCGATTATGAATTCAACCTCCTTTTTAACTTATAAGACTTTGTATACTGTAGACTGTATATTGTAGACTGACTGTAGACTTTGGACTGACTGTATACTGCCACTGGCGGATCCAGGGGGAGGGGGCGGCAGGGGCAAAAGCCCCCCCCCCCCTCCCATCCCAAGCTCGACTGGGGCGGCAATAGAAATAAGCCCCCCAAACAAATCCGCTGAAACTGGCGATGAAAAAATGGGTACTGACTGCGAAAAAAAAGTCCGAGCAGGTCACTCGTTCGCAGGCGCGGGCGGCCGCGTTGGTCTGGAATAGAGATGCTAGCTCTGTGGCTCACCGCTTGCCTGTACACTATGAGCTACTATCATTGTTCTTAGGTCACACATTTGACGAGGTGTAGCCATGCGCAGTTCGTCCCGCGCGCTAGACACATGGTCGTATTTTCTGAGGCCTGTGACAACTCGTGCTGCGAAGTTGATTATCTTCAGCAGTCTTCTCTCGTTTTGAGCTGACCCTTGGTCATACACATACATTTCATCAACATTTCAGGGTGGATCTATTTTCCCAGTGGTTCTCTCAACACAATTTCAGGGTGGATCTATGATCCGATAGGATCCCAGATCCAGATCCTAGGGATCCACGCACATGTCTGCCTGTCGACATCGCCAACATATTAGTGCAGATGGCACTGCTGTCGCCAACATATTAGTTTGGAGCGACAGCTAGTTCAGATGGCACTGCTGTCGCCCACATATTAGTTCAGATGTCGCTGCTGTCGCGCCGCTCGTTCGTCAGCCGCGTCGGTCATGACAGTGGGTGTCAAGTGAATTTGGTTGTATTACGTCAGTCGGGCGCGAAAAATGTATGTTCACGAATTAACTGAGAGGCGATAAACCAGTTCAGAGAATGTTGTAGGGAGAGAACCAGTTATGAGAATGTTGTAGGGAGAGAACCAGTTATGAGAATGTTGTAGGGAGAGAACCAGTTATGAGAATGTTGTAGGGAGAGAACCAGTTATGAGAATGTTGTAGGGAGAGAACCAGTTATGAGAATGTTGTAGGGAGAGAACCAGTTATGAGAATGTTGTAGGGAGAGAACCAGTTCAGAGAATGTTGTAGGGAGAGAACCAGTTATGAGAATGTTGTAGGGAGAGAACCAGTTATGAGAATGTTGTAGGGAGAGAACCAGTTCAGAGAATGTTGTAGGGAGAGAACCAGTTATGAGAATGTTGTAGGGAGAGAACCAGTTATGAGAATGTTGTAGGGAGAGAACCAGTTATGAGAATGTTGTAGGGAGAGAACCAGTTATGAGAATGTTGTAGGGAGAGAACCAATTATGAGAATGTTGTAGGGAGAGAACCAGTTATGAGAATGTTGTAGGGAGAGAACCAGTTATGAGAATGTTGTAGGGAGATAACCAGTTATGAGAATGTTGTAGGGAGAGAACCCTTGAGTATTTTAACTAAAATCGTTCTTTACTGAAAAAGCCTCATTCCTCATTTGCATCGCTAGGCTACTTGCATGTGTTTGCCCAGGTAGTACATATTTCAAATAATCTTCCAAAGTCATCACTGCACGAAATCCCGGTATATTTGAAGGGAAATGGTAAGCAGCCAAGAATAGCAAAATAACTTAACTAAACCAGGAGAGGTCCAACATGTTCCACACAACCACACATGGTCCCACACGGCTTCACATGGTCCCACATGACCTAGTTTGTTCTTCGCGCTCGCTCGTCTTTCCGTGGTATATGGGGAAAATCTGAATATGAGCGGCCCGGCCCGACCCGACCCGACCCGTGGCGACGCTATTGAGAAGCTCATATCTCTGCAACCACACGTCCGATTGACAAGCTGACTTCTTTGCTGAGCAGCCCCATCCAACCTACCCTGTTTGAGACCAGTGCCGACTCATGTGGGTGACTACCACTGCGCGTGGCGCGTGCCGCGTGAGGGGTGTTGAAAAGTGTTTTCTCGCAAAAACTCTGCAACGGCTGAGCCGATTGTGTGCAAATATGGTGTGTGGTTAGGGACCCCTATGCCGCCAATTTTCCACAAGTCAGGGGTGGGGTGCCTCTGCACGTGCGCACGTGCACACCCCTATTTCATATCTCAGGAACGGCTGAACCGATTGCGTTCCAATTTGGTGTGTGGTTAGGGACCTCTCAGCCGTTGCCTACCCACAAGTCAGGGGTGGAGTGCCTCTGCACGTGCGCACGTGCTCACCCCTTGGCTATATCTCAGAAATGGCTGAGTCGATTGTGTTCAAATTTGGTGTGTGGTTAGGGACCCCTCCGCCGCCGCCTACCCACAAGTCATGGGTGGAGTGCCTCTGCAGAGCTGCACAAACTGTCCGAGCTGCCTCCTACACGATTCCAGCGAGTAGCCATCTGTCTCGTCGATATGTTGGGTACTCAAAGCCATGCTCAATGGATAATTGGTTGCCTCCGTGCATATGGTGAGCCTTCCCATTTGATTTTGCAGTCAAACAGTTGATAGCGCATATCGCTGATCGCTTCCTTCACGCCGCCTACGCGCCTGTCTCGTAAGCCAATGGTAAACCAATGGGACTGTCTCGTGTAGGCGGCTTTGAGGCAGCCGAAGGCATGACGCTGGCAGCTGACTGAGACCCATTAGGTTGTCACTACTAAAATACAAGCGTGGTACTCTGACGTGACTGAAACCAGAAAGGTAAAATAAAGGAAATTTGCAAAATCATCACCTGTCTGTTCCATGAGAGAACAAATAAGATATTCAAAATTAAGTCTCACAAAGAGAGCTTACCACCTGATTTTCCGTCGCTTACATTGTAGGCAAGCAGGCAGCTTTGTGCCGTTCTGTGCCTCTGCACGTGCGCAAGTGCGCACCTTTTTTGTATCTCAGGAACTACTTTCCCGATCGGGTTGAAATTCACCATACATTTATTTCGCGCTCGCTCGTTCATCGCCAACGACGGCGCCTTACTGGTTGGTATTTGTGACAGCATAACTACGGCGCCTTACTGGTTGGTATTTGTGACAACATAACTACGGCGCCTTACTGGTTGGTATTTGTGACAGCATAACTGTTAGCGCCACATGCCATCGAGAACGCCCGCCTGTTCCAAGGTATAGCAGTGACCAGACCACACCTTAACCCTATTTGTAACAGGCTCCTGGCTACCCCTATTTGTAACAGGGGGGGGGGGGGGCAGATTCCGCCCTCCTCCCGGAGATCTCGGGATCTACCCGTCCGATTTTCAAAAATGAAACGGCGTTTGGTTCCCCTCAACACGATCTACATTTCTAAATAATAAAACAATCTACATTTTTGATAGGGGGGCAACAGGGGGGCAAAAACCACAAATTTTAGTGGTATTTTTGATCCAACATTGCTTTCATGTTTATCGACCGATTTTAACACAATTAATACGAATCCATAGAGATTGAATTGGAAATTGATATATCACAGTGGCGTTTGAAAATTCAAAAATCATAGGCGTGTGCAGGTCACTCAATATGGGGGTGAAGTAAATGCGTAATATTTTTTTCTTCTAAATTTAAATAAATTAAATGGTATGTGATTGCGACATTATAAAAAACAGTTAAAAATCATATTTTTGCCATAGGCGGTACCAGGTTAGTGAAAAAGGGGGGTAAAATTGGAACAAATATTAACCGCAGACCAGTTGCTACCCAGCACTATAAATATGTTACTGATCGTAGATAGTTCCTTTTTGCATGTTGTACTTCATCATAGGCGTATCCAGGATCCAAACTGGGGCGGCTCAATACCTTTTGATAAGTATATTATCCGCTATTATGAAACTAACTAGTCAACAGTGACTATTTCACTTACAACTTCTATTAACATTGCTTACCCCCTTTTACCCTACCTGGACTCGCCAATTATCTTATAATCGTTCGTAGAGTAGCCTGTGGTGCGTGTTTCATCCGAAAACTACAGTATGTTATGTCATTGTACGCCCATGCCTCTTAGTTTCCTTGCAATAATGTGACCCCCTTTCTTCCATTCCTGAGCGCGCCTCTGCAAAAAAATGACTTTATTCCCTTTCCTGGCCTCATATGTGCATATATAATTATAAGCTAACCATCTATTGCGCCGTTATCGCTGGCATATCGTCATCACCAAGCCAGTCACCCCCCTTTTCATGTGCCTGAACACGCCCCTGAAACTCTATATGTAATAAATTATGCAAATAATGGAAGCAGAAGCTATCTTTTACATCTTGATAACTATAAATGCCCCTTACATTGCTCTATTTGCTTCCCGCCAAGCATTGAATACTTCCTGGAACCCCCCCCCCTTTTTAAGCCCCTGAAACCGCCTCTGCCATGAAATTTTAATGATATTTCATTAACATCAACTAATTTGCACTTGTTGCAATCACCGTGAACCGATGTAACTCCTTCATACTTGAGGCAGTTACGAAGAAACCGTGAAGATCGCATTTCCGTATTATCGCCAAATATCGGCCCCGAACCCACCCAAAACTGTACCCTGGAACCGCCTCTGTTCAGGTTAAGAACTCAAAATTTTGACTCCAAATGCGGTATTCAATTTTATGAAAAGTCCCAAAATTTAATGTGCCTGCTCCCAGCCGTTCTGGAGATATCTGCGAAAAACATGAGGGGGGGGGGGGGAGCGGAATCCGCCCCCCTGTTACAAATAGGGTTAACACGCGCCCTGGAGGGGGGCGAAATCCGCCCACCCCTCCGGTTTTTCGAGGATAGCGCAAAAACGGCGGCGCGCAGCGCCGCCGTTTTTTGTATACCTGTTTAGAAATGAACTTCCCGCATTATGTAAAATTCTTGGCCTCAGGTCATCTCAGGTCAGGTCACCAGACAAGGTCACGTGATGACCTCAACTCCAAAACGTTTGCAGTAGTACCACAGCCACAGTTTTACGCCGATCGGTTTCAATCTTGCAGGACTTCATAAGGTCATAGATACCAACAATTTGTTGATCTCGGATTTCTAATATCAGTGACCTAAGGTCAGGTCAATTTTGTGACTGCCAACACGGTTTTATCAATAACTATCGACATAATGAAGATAGAGAAGAGAAAAAGGTACCAATATGTTTCTCTCGTCGAGATACGTCGCCCAATATGCAACATGACAAACTTGGGTCACCACTTGACCTTGACCTGAGGTCAAATTTATCAGTTGACCTAACCCGGTCACCATGAATATGATTCGAAGCGCCTTGAGAAGAAACACGCGATGGCGCAAACATTATTGCTTTATCTTTATTAGGTAAAAAGTTATTTTGGGAAAACAGTTTTGAAAACAAAATCACCTTTTTGACATTCGATGACCTCTGGAGCCTAAACTATTGACCTGAGCTCAAATCTGAGTACACCTATGTCGATTGTTTTTTTCAATGACTTTCGATTGCTTTTTTCCGTTTGCTGCTAACTATCATAGTTCCCGAGATATTTGGGAGTGTTCGAACCGAAGTCTTGAAAACTTGAAAATCTGACCCTTGATGACCTCTGGTGACCTCAATATTGACCTGAAAAAAAAACGAAATACTTTCGAAAGAGCTTGTCTCGAGCTATCTAACGTCATTTCCCGCTTGTCGCTACGTTGCGTGGTTTTCGAGATCATAGGGGGGCGAAATCCGCCCCTCTCCAGGGAGTGTAATTATCAGAGGCCCTCCAGGGCGCGTGTTGAAGGGAATGTTTCACCTTTCTATTGGTTTTGAACTGATATAGCCATTATCTTTAGCCGTTATTGAAATTTCGAAAATACTAAGGTCATTTTCCCAAAAACATAGCCGTGGTTAAGAAATCTAATTTATAGTTTGCAAAATGGGGTCTAGGCTAGTCCCGCCGCTGATTGGCTGACAGCCACTTTGTCAGCCAATCCCACTTTGTCAGCCAATCATCGACGGTAAATAGCTCAATAATGACGTAATCATCCCAAATAAAACAGAATGTATAAAGTTAATTGACTTTTCGAGAGAGAAAAATTATCACCATCGTTTTCAGCAGCACTTACTTCATATTTTCGACTATAACCAGCGTATATTTGACAACTTTCAGAAATGTGAAACATTCCCTTTAACCCTGTTTGTAACAGGGGGGGATAACGCCCCCCTCATGTTTTTCGCAGATATCTCCAGAACGGCTTGGAGCAGACCCATGACAGTTTGGGACTTTTCCTAGAATTGAATTCCTCATTTGGAGTCAAAATTTTGAGTTCTTAACCTGAACAGAGGCGGTTCCAGGGTACGGTTTTGTGACGGTTCGGCGGCGACATTTGGCGATAATACGGAAATGCGATCTTCAACGGTTTCTTCCTAACTACCTCAAGTATGAAGGAGTTACATCGGTTTACAGTGATTGCAACCAGTGCAAATTAGTTGATGTTAATTAAATATCATAAAAATTGCATGGCAGAGGCGGTTGCAGGGGCTTGAAAGGGGGGGGGGGGGTTCCAGGAAGTATTCAATGCTTGGCGGGAAGCCAATAGAGCGATGTAAGGAGCATTTATAGCTATCAAGATGTAAAACATAGCTTCTCCTTCCATTATTTGCATAATGTATTACATATAGAGTTGCAGGGGTGTGTTCAGGCACATGAAAAGGGGTGACTGGCATGGTGATGACGATATGCCAGCGATTACGGCGCAATAGACGGTTAACCTATAAAGATATATACACATATGAGGCCAGGAGAGTGATTTTTTTTTGCAGAGGCGCGCTCAGGAATGGAAGAAAGGGGGTAATATTATTACAAGGAAACTAAGATGCATGGGCCTACAATAACATAATATACTGCAATTTTCGGATGAAACACGCACCACAGGGTACTCTACGAACGATTATGAGATAATAGGCGAGTCCAGGTAGGGTAAAAAGGGGGTAAGCAATGTGAATTGAAGTTGTAAGTGAAATAGTCACTGTTGACTAGTTAGTATCATAATAGCGGATAATATACTTATCAAAAGGTATTGCGCCTCCCCAGTTTGGATCCTGGATGGGCCTATGATGAAGTACAATATGCAAAAAGGAACTATCTACGATCAGTAACTTATTTATAGTGCTGGGTAGCAACATGCCTGCGGTTAATATTTGTTTTCCATTTGATCTCCCTTTTTCACTAACCTGGTACCGTATATGGCAAAAAAAATATGATTTATAACTGTTTTGTGTAATGCCACAATAACATACCATTTCATTTATTAAAAAACTCCAAAAAATAGTTGTATTCCGCATTTACTTCACCCCCATATTGAGTGACCTGAACACGCCTATGATTTTTTGAATTTTCCAAAGTCATCGCCGTATATCAATCTCCATTCAATCTCTATCGATGCCCATTGGTTGTGTTAAAATCGGTTGATAAACATGACAGCTGTGTTGGAGCACATATACCACTCAAATTTGTAGTTTTTGCCCCCCCCCCCCTGTTGCCCCCCTATCAAAAATTTCGATTTTTATTTTATTTTTTAGAAATGTAGATCGTGTTGAGGGGAACCAAACGCCGTTTCATTTTTGAAAATCGGACGGGTAGATCTCGATATCTCTGGGGGGGGGGGGGGGGGGGCGGAATTCGCCCCCCCCCCCTGTTACAAATTGTGTAATGTACTATTTGTAATGTAGTGTAGTGTAATGTAGCCAGGAGCCTGTTACAAATAGGGTCAAAGGGACTATCCCACCTTAATATTATATTTGAGTTGAGATAGCCATTTTGATAGCTTGGCATTGAAATTAAGTATGGTAGCAGTTAAAACAACCACAATGATCTATTCAAAAATATATTAGAGTTTGATTTTGACATTTGTAAAAAATAAGGACCATGTGTATTTGAATAGGGCCTCTAAACCGACAGCGTCGTCTCTCTTTACCCAACTGGTAATGATAGTCGACTTGTTTTAAGGTGAACCTTGGAGATATTTGCTACGTTTCAATGGTTTGGTAATTGGTTTGTTTTGTATTCAAAGCGCCATAATTTCTCGAAATAATTGTGCCCATACTTTGGCAGCGTAAAGGATTTCTGTGTAGCTCTCTAAAGCTCAATATGACGTTATCAACCCAAATATTAAAACATAGTTTTTAATGAAATTCAGCACTGTTTGCAAAAAAACAAATGTCATAATCGTGTTCGGCAGCAATTACGTCATATTTTGCACCACAAGCGGCGTACATTTGACATATTTTGGGAAAGTGGGACCCTATTACTGTCGAGCTAAAACATACATTTTTTTTTGGGGGGTGGCTTATTCGCTTCCCTCGTATCTCGAGGGGAGCGGCATTCGATTCCTTGCATCTTGATCTACATTTCTACATTCACAAATACGAAACAATTGGCATGGGCGGATACAGGTAGCAAAACATGGGGGGAAAACCTGCATTTTTTATTCTTTACCTTGGGACGTTATTTGAGAGTCATTTTTCATGTTTATGTATTTCTCCACCTAATTATATGCTCAACACATAATCCTTTTAAAAGTTTTGGTAAATCCACCCAATGGCGTCCCCAGGCAATTCAAAAGGGGGTATCTAAAGATGGCACTATAATATTTTTTTCGATTTGATTGCTGTTTTAGCTGCTTAAAATTCCTTATGTATGCATGACAAAGTAACTAATGGCAGTTTTTTATTTGAGCAGAGGCGTGCTCAGAAGGGAAAGGGGAGGAGAACTAAGCTTGTGCTTTGTTATATTTATCTTTGCTTATGTATATCTTTTGCTATGTAGTGCCACGCTATGGGTCCACAATTCGCCTATAATTTCATCCCTTGTACCGCCTGTAGCATTGGGCCATGCACTTTTCTCCTACTCCTGGGACCGCCTATGCCCAAAATACAATTGTGATCCATGCAGATGATATTGCATGAGATAACCCACTGCAAAATAACGTTCTGGGGCACTAAACATAATGTGTGTGTACGGAGTCAAACACATGACCCCCTCCCCCTCCCCTGACAAGTCCGTTGGTTCGCTCTTGCCCCCCCCCCACAATAAAATGGAGCGTGTACAAGGCATTGCTAAAAAAGGTCATCAATTTTCAAGTTGATATCTTTGACTATGTAGTTACACGTCGTGGGTCCATAATGCCCCTAATTTCATCTCGCCTATGCCGCCTATGACACACACTATGATGAACAAGTTTCACGTTGTGGGTTGTTTGGCTTAAAATAAACAAAAAATACATTTAATATACTAAACTTCAGTCATTTTTCGAAAGGTGCAGTGAAAACAAATTAACAAAGTCTGAAAAATCCATTGTTAACAGGGGCGGATCCAGGGAAACTTTTCGGGAGGGGCACATCATACTTCAAGGGGCCCTCGAGCTGAAAAGGGGCCCGGGCGTTTTTGCGGGTCTGAAAGGGCCTCCAGTCGGTCTGAGAGTGTATTTGCAGGTAGGAGAAAGCCATTGACAAGCCTAAGAGGGCCATCGTCAGGCCTGAGAGTGCCCTATGCAGGGGCGTCGCCGACAATTTTTGAGTGGGGGGTCGGCTGAAATGAGAGAAACAAATGTAACCACATGTGTTCTGCGTGCCTTTGCAACATTTGTAATGTCAGTGGATTTTAATGTTACAGTAGGTACTTGTTATTTAGCGCCGCCAAGCGCAGAAAAATTCTTACGGATTGGCCTGATAAAACCCAGAAATACAGGCGATGGACCTTGTAGAGAATAAGAAGCTAAAATTGTATTAATTCAATTCAGCGTTACGACGAACCGAAGACGATGACTGGCTTCGTTATGATGATGACCACCGACAAGAGCGCCGCCACCTTCCGAAAGTTGGGGGGGGGGGGGACGGAGGCATTCTGAAGTCGATTCTTTCCATGCAACGCCCATAGGCGTAATGTTAAAATCAGAAAATGCTGGGGGGACATGTCCCCCCGTCCCCCCTGTGGCGGAGCCCCTGGCCACTGATGTGACGCCGCGAAGCGGCATGAAAAATTGAATTTTAGGTCGTGGAAAACGCAATTATAATATTCGAACCAGACCGTGAGTGGAGCCAAGCCTCAAGTAACCCCTTTTCCTGGTTGCATATCTCGGTATGATGCAAAATATTGAAATTAAGATGGTTTTTCATATACATTAGCTAGCCTCGGATAGTAAATCACGATGACCGGTGGCAGTCAGCGCTCAATAGTATATATGAATGATGGGGATTCCGCCCCCCCTCATGTTTTTCGCAGATATCTCCAGAAAGGCTGGGAGCAGGCCCATGAAATTTTGGGACTTTTCCTAGAATTGAATTCCGCATTTGGAGTCAAAATTTTGAGTTCTTAACCTGAACAGAGGCGGTTTGCGGTTTGAACAGAGGGGCACGGTTTTGGGAGGGTTCGGCGGCGATATTTGGCGATAATACGGAAATGCGATCTTCACGGTTTCTTCTAACTGCCTAAAGTGTGAAGGAGTTATATCGGTTTACGGTGATTGCAACAAGTGCAAATTAGTTGATGTTAATGAAATATCATAAAAATTGCATGGCATAGGCGGTTTCAGGGGCTTGAAAGGGGGGGGGGGGGGGGTCCAGGAAGTATTCAATGCTTGGCGGGAAGCAAATAGAGCGATGTAGGGAGCATTTATATATAGGGTCGGATGTGTCCGAAAATGCTCCGCCTTTTAACCTATTTTACCGTAACTGATCAATATCCTACATTAAAATTCATATAAAAATGTACCTAATTTAACGTAGATCGTTTTGGTCATATTTGGATTACTCAAAAGCGCATAATTAAGTAACTATAAGCTTTTAAATAACGTAATATTTTTGACTTATTTCTGAAAATTGCGTTAGACACGACAATCGATGTCGTCTTGATTTTTGCTCCAGAGTCTCGCGCAAATTACTGACTCAAGATCCTGCAGTTTTAAATTATCTTCAAACTTGAGGATGCACGATTCCAGTGATGATTCCGATTGGATTGGAGGCTTCGACCCTATGGAAGGTGAATGGGTCGTCGCGAATAGGAGCAAGAGCAATAAGAAAAAATACAAACATAAACAGTGACATCACACCTGACTGCATCAGCTGTTGCGGATGTAAGCAATGGTATCATCCCAAAGGTCAGGAACTGTCTGTTGAGGCATTTGAGGTGATCTCAAAGTACGACTTTCTTTGGCTTTGCACTGAGTGCAGACCTAACCTGATGGCAATGCTAGAGGCAGGGAAGCATGAAGAAACCAAGATCGCGGACACGGAAGACGTCGAAGCCTCCGTCTTGAATGAAGACGATGTACAACTCTCTACTCAGGATCTTTTCACACAAGAACCTACTCAGAGATATGAAGGGCATACCAAGATCGCTAATGAACTAAGAGTCACACTTTCAGATGAGAACTGTGAAAATCATGAAAAACCTGATGGAACTAGAATATCTCTCGCGGATGGCTTAGTTAGATCATTTCTAGAGCAGGTACATGCTAACTCAGAGAACAATGTGGAAACTCTCGTCATTCTTGCGGGCAATGTAGAAGACGATAAGCTCACAATCTCGCATGTATTCATTCCCGATCAGATTGGTGACATGTCTACATGCGAATGTAGACGTGAAGAAAAGGTGGTAGAAGAAATGCAGAAAGCTGAGGTTACACAAGTAGGATGGATTCACACACATCCACTGTATACCTTTCTCAGCTCAGTAGACGTACACACACAGTACTCCATGCAGAAGGGCATACCACAAGCAATAGCAATTGTGTGCGCTACTAGGAAGAATCAGATTGGCTACTATCGTCTGACAGAAAAAGGAATGGATGCAGTCTCAAAATGTTCCCAAGTTGGATTTCATGAAAGTTGTAACTCACAACAGCTGTACGAATCGCTTGACAATCCACCGGACGAGGACATAAACGAAAAGGTGACCATTGTCGATATCCGATCAGACGGCTGGAACGGAATGGATAACAGCCATATGACGAAGCAAAACATCCAGGGAAGTACTGAAGACGAGACAGCAACTAAACCATCCGCCGACACAACATCCGCCGACACAACAGGCGGAACGCTTGTTAGCAACACTGAGACAACTGGCGTGAAGGACACACTTGCTGTTCAAGTTGATCTGTTGAAGAAAGAGAATCAGGAACTACGAGAACAGATGGAGGAGCTGAAACGAACTACAGGACGCGCCGAGCATACGAACGCCCAAGAGGATCAGGAGCCTGCCGAGCGATGTCAGCCCAGACAAACACTGTGCGGCCCATGTGCGACGTATTTGGCATGGCTCAGCCAGACGAAAGGAGATACCACGGAGGAGGAAAAGAGGGAGCCTGAAAATAGCTACACTCAAAGAACACTTCCACATAAAGTGACAGAAGCCCACGTACAGGAAGCGAAGCAAGTTGATAGGCGGAGCAGAGACCACTTAACTGCATCTAGTGAAACTGTCAAGAGACGGTCTCCACCAGCACAAACTGAGAACACAGAAGTGCATCCAAGAGACGCACCCACCAAGCACCATCAACACCAATACATAAACCAAAAGCACATGACAAATACAAACAAACAGCAACATCTTGCTGGCATGGGCCAGGCCAATGGGGTGCATTCCCAACAGCCAAGAGAACGATGGCGTCACGCCAGCTACAGAAAAGATGGAGACCGACGGCCAGTTTGGAGAACAGAAGGAACGAAGTATAAAGATGGAAACTGGGAACTTGATGAAGAGACGTGTTGGAATCCACAAAATGCAAGGAGGCAAAGGAGTGGGCATCAAGAGCAGACCCATATCAGACGACACTTCAGAGAAGATTCTCAGTGCTGGAGCGAAAATAGAGGAAAGAAAGGACAGGAGCCCATAAGAGGCCAACAAGGAACGAGAGAGAAATGGAGGAGACCAACCGGGCTGATGCAAGTCGGGAACGCTGTGGCAGCTCGTGTTAGCTACGCTGACATAGTAAGAAGGGAACTATGGCAAGATCCCAGTGAAAGAGATTCCCCCGCAGTTGAGGAGGTAATGGGTGAGTCAAAATGGCAGGAAAAGAAGTCTATTATCATTAACAACTCCAAACTTGGTCTGGACTGCAGGTATGGTCCCAGACGTCACAGAAGCTCCCAGTCAATTCAGACAAAAAACTAGCCAGGTCTCCAGAATCCGCCCCCAATATAGGACAGCCCATCCCTGTTCAGGTAGGGCATCGTCCTTATATTGAGGAATCTGGTCAGAACGGCTTTCGATTTCCGCCGGTTCTGGAGACCAGTCGCGAACTCCGCCGTCTGGTACAGCTACCACGGTTGACTCCGCGACAAAGACAAAGTTTCCATCAGGTCTGCAACCTCCGACATCGACTGTCTTTGGGTTCAGGTCGTGAGTCGGCGGCCGATCATCGTCGGCGTGGTTTACCGGCCACCCTGCGCTGTCATCACGCCTTCATTACAAGACCTCAGTCACCAGCTGACACAGGTACTCGCCAAGGGTAAACCGATGTTCCTGCTCGGTGACACCAATTTCGACTTGCTGGATACTCACAAGCCTGGGGTAGGAGCCTTCTGTCAGCTGCTGAAAGATTATAGCTTGACACAGCTGATAAAGTCGCCGACTCACCCTAGCCCGACGCCGACGCTTCTAGATCATTTCATTACAAATACACCTGATCTGACCACAGACGCCGAGGTGATCACATGTAATTTAAGTGACCATGACCTCATCACAGCTCGGGTCAAGGGAGCCCGGGTGCGGAGACGGCCTAAAGAAATCACTATCAGGTCAACTAGGCAGCTATGCCCGGATGCGCTCAGGCTTGACATGATTATGAACGATTGGACACCTGTTTATGAATCTGCATGTCCGACAGAGAAGCTCGACAAGTTTCTGGAAATCTGGAACAGAAACATCGACAGACACATGCCGGTCAAACGCATCCGTGTCCGTCATCCGCCCTGACCGTGGCTCACCAACAATGAAGACCTCAGAGCTAAAATGAAAGAGCGAGAACATGCACGGAAGTTAAGAGATGATAACCCAAGTGCAGACACAAGAGAGTGGTTCAGACAGTGCAGAAACGCTGTAAAGAGCGCAATGTACAGAGCCTGTTCCTCGTACATGAAGGAGACATTTCAAAAGAATCGACGAGCCACATGGCCAAACATCAGACGCTACTTCATTACCGACAAGAAATTCATAAAAACTGATGACGATTCGCCTGAAGAGGCTGACGCATGGGCCAACAAACTCAACACCCATTTTGCTTCGGTTGGCCCCGCCGTAGCTGAAGCACTCGCTGCCGCCGTGAACGTCGGAGAGACACTAGGACCACGACCACCAAGGGTATGTGCGAACGCGTTTCGCATAGTTCCTGCAACACTGCCTGAGCTGTCTTCGGCGCTGCAACGGATGGGCAGTTCTCACGCGTCCGGTGACGATGGGGTCACCATACAGATGTTGAGAATGACATTTCCAGCAGTTGGACCGCACCTACTCAGTGTAGTCAACAGCTCTCTGACTACTGGTCGGGTACCAGCAAAGTGGAAAACAGCGACTATAGTGCCTACTTTCAAGTCGGGGGATCGCAAGGAACCTAGCAACTACAGGCCTATATCTATTGTGTCCGTATTAGGAAAACTATGTGAGCGCATCGCTTGTACCCAACTGGAGACATTTTTGCACGATAATCATATATTGTGCCAACACCAATACGGCTTCCGTCAGGGTCACTCGACAGAACTTGCTATGTTGGACACGATCACCTATGTAACTCGCCAGATTGATGAAGGTCGTATAGCCACGCTGGTGACAGCTGATACTTCCAAGGCTTTTGATAGCGTACGACATGACATGCTCTTAGAAAAACTAGGATGGTATGGTATTGATAGGCACTGGTTCGAGGACTGGTTATCGGGTCGCTCCCAGACTGTTCGGGGCTGTTCATCTGTACCGATGCCTGTGACACACGGTGTTGTTCAGGGTTCGGTGCTGGGACCAGTGCTTTTCGTTATGTTCACAAACGACTTTACATCACACATCACTGGGGGTAAGGTAGTTTTGTACGCTGACGATGCCCAGTTTATTGATTCAGACGAACCCAAGAACGTTGACGCTCTTAAGGCCAGGATTGAAAGCACCTTGGATACTGCTCTCACCTGGTTCACGCAGAATAGTTTGAAAATCAATCCCTCAAAAACGGAGTACCTTCTGTTCAAAACGCGAAGAAGGAAGACCCAAGATTTTACCATCCGTTTCAGCGACCATGTCTTGGACGGTGCTACTAAGATTAAAGTACTTGGCGTCGTACTAGACCCTGTACTGACATGGGAGCACCATATATCCATGGTTGTACAGCGTTGTAACAATGTTCTGGTTGGCATGGCCAAGATACGCTCCAAATTACCTCGTGACCTCAGGGCTTTTCTTATTGAGACGCTGGTCTTCCCATTGATGAGGTATTGTGCTTGCGTCTGGGGAGGAGCGTGTGCCAAACAGCGAGATCGGCTTCAAAAGGTCGTACATTTCGCGGTGCGTATTGTTACGAACCTGAAGAAGTACGACCACGTCACCGCAGCGCTGACCGAGCTGGGCTGGCCGTCTGTTGAAAGTATGATCCAGACCTGCGATGTCACGCTACTGAACAGACTTATGAGCAGGGAATACCTGCCTTAGCTAACCTACTCACCTACCGATGTCAGGTGACAGACTGCGTAACACGCTCAGCAGCGGCACCGCTCTTACAGCTACCGCTGATAAGAACCGAACTGCAGCGCCGGTCTTTCGGTTATAGGGCCCTACAGAACTGGAACAAACAGTACACCCCGCCCTACCACCACAAGTCTGATAACTAGGGTGTGGTAGTAATATGGTCTACAGATGGCAATGACTGCTGTTAGGGTGTCACAATATGAGAAAACGTGTGTTGTTTCATGATAAGTGTATACTGTATAGTGTTGTATATCATGTATTCTGTGACTGAACATAGAATAGCCAGTTTTCTGGATATGTTCAGAATATATCTGATTCTGATTCTGATTCTGATTTATAGCTATCAAGATGTAAAAGATAGCTTCTCCTTCCATTATTTTCATAATGTATTACATAAGAGTTACAGGGGCGTGTTCAGGCGCATGAAAAGGGGGGGACTGACATGGTGATGACGATATGCCAGCGATTACGGCGCAATAGACGGATAACTTATAATGATATATGCACATATGAGGCCAGGAGAGGGAATACAATCATTTTTTGCAGAGGCGCGCTCAGGAATGGAAGAAAGGGGGTCATATTATTGCAAGGAAACTAAGATGCATGGGCCTGCAATGGCATAACATACTGCAGTTTTCGGATGGAACACGCACCACAGGGTACTCTACGAACGATTATGAGAGAATAGGCGAGTCCAGGTAGGGTAAAAAGGGGGTAAGCAATGTTAATTGAAGTTGTAAGTAAAATAGTCACTGTTGACTAGTTAGTATCATAATAGCGGATAATATACTTATCAAAAGGTCTTGCGCCTCCCCAGTTTGGATCCTGGATGCGCCTATGATGAAGTACAATATGCAAAATGGAACTATCTACGATCAGTAACTTATTTATAGTGCTGGGTAGCAACATGCCTGCGGTTAATATTTGTCCTATTTGACCTCCCTTTTTCACTAACCTGGTACCGCCTATGGCGACAAATATGATTTATAACTGTTTTGTCTAATGTCACAATAACATACCATTTCATTTATATAAAAAAACATAAAAAAATAGTTTTATTCCGCATTTACTTCACCCCCATATTGAGTGACCTGCACACGCCTATGATTTTTGAATTTTCAAAAGTGATCGCCATATATAAATTATAAATCTCCAATTCAATCTCTGATTCCCATTGGTTGTGTTAAAATCGGTAATAAGCATGACAGCTGTGTTGGATGATATATAACGCTAAAATGTGTAGTTTTTGCCCCCATGTTGCCCCCTATTAAAAATGCCGATTTTTTTTAGAAATGTAGATCGTGATGAGGAGAACCAAACGCCGTTTCATTTTTGAAAATCGGATGGG
The DNA here is from genome assembly GCA_036785665.1 of Chirona hameri. Lineage (NCBI taxonomy): Eukaryota > Metazoa > Arthropoda > Thecostraca > Balanomorpha > Balanidae > Chirona > Chirona hameri. The sequence goes on from JAXIVJ010014555.1 coordinate 17,373, forward strand.
TAGATCTCGAGATCTCCGGGGGGGCGGAATCCCCCCCCCCCCTGTTACAAATAGGGGTAGCCAGGAGCCTGTTACAAATAGGGTTAAAAATTAATATTTTATGAAGAGAGTGGGACCTGGGGCCATCAATTACCGCCAAGAGCCTCTGCCAGACATTTAATGGAATCAATTTTCCCATTTTCCCAATTTGTATAAGCAATTGCGAAACTGGTGTCATGCCGCGAAGCGTCGCGAAATTTTCCAGTTTTTAAACTTTGGAATAATAGCGGGATTTTGACTGTTGCAAAGGCAATTTTTACGATAAATTGTTAACTTTCCCCGAAAAAAGTGTGTGCGTTGGGGGGGGGGGGGGGGCGGCCGACCCCCCACCTTCTGAGAGTTGGTGGCCGGACCCTCTCCTTCCCGACCCCCCGTCGGTGACGCCCCTCAACCTGTCAGTCTTGTAGGGCCCTTGCAAGACTTGAGAGCGCCCTATGCTGGTCTGGAGGACCACTGGTAGGTCTGAAAGGGCCCTCGGTCGTGCTGAGAGGGTCCTGTGCCGGTGTGAGAGGGCCCTAAGGTCGGTAAGAGAAGTCCCTCAGTCTCTTTGAGAGTGCTAACGATGTGCCTAAGAGGGCCCTGTCTAAGCCTGAGAGAGCCATTGCCAGACTTGAATGTTCCTCCGTCCGTTTGAGAGAGCCATTGCCAGGTCTGAGAGGGCTCCGACCAGGCCTCTGGCTCAGGCGAGCCCAAATGGCTCGCCTGGTGTCCGGTATAGGGTCCTCTGTCGCCTAGTAAAGGCCATCTCAGACCGGCTTAGGACCATCGGAGGCCTGAAAAGGATCCTCTCAAACAGGCGCAGGCCCTTTTCATGTCCGTCAAGGCCCTTTTCATGACCGTCTGACTAATGTAGTGCCCAGGGTTGTGCTTGACTCCGAGTCGGTGAGTCAAATTTAACTCAAAACTGACTCAACTCAACTTGAATCAGAGTCGAGTCGCTTAAGCAAAATAGGGACGCAACTTGAGTCAGAGTTGACTCACATGGATGTCGCTTGAGTCAAAGTTGAGTCGCCTGGATGCTGCTCAAGTCAAAGTTGAGTCGACTCATCTTCTTACGAGTCAGAGTCACATCTGACGAGGAAAAAACAAATCCTAGCAACTAACTAATAAAGGCGTCCAAACAATGTTCTATAGTGTGAGAGTGTGAGTTTTGGGTGTTTTTCAAACCCGTTGAAAGGGCCCTATTCCCGAGCATTGAAAAGGCCCTATTCCCGAGCATTGAAAGGGCCCAGCAGACCCTTGACCTGCACATGGGCCCTTTGAACTTCCCAGGGGCCCTCTGGTCTGTCCAGGGACACTCCAGCCTGCTTAGGGACCCTTTCGACCTGAAAGGGACTGCGCTGGCTGCTTTGTCGCCCTGCCGACATGCCCAGGGGCCCTCCGACCTGCCCAGAGGCCCTCTGTGCTGTCTAGGGGCCATTCGGCATGTGCAGGGCTCTTCTGACTCGCCCAGGGGCCCTTTCGGTCTAGCCAGGGTCCCTCTGACCTGAACAGGGGCCCTTTGAACTTCCATGGGGCCCTCTTGTCTTTCAGAGAGGACCCTATTGGCTCTTAGGACCTCTGAAGTGCTCTAAATTCTCTAAAGACCACTTTGCGTGGTCTCTTAGAGAGCCCATGACACCGCGCTTCGCGCGGTCTCGTCGGCCTTTTTCGGCGCGCTACGCGCACCGAAAAGGGCCCTCCTCAGATGTTTCGGGAGGGGCACGTGCCCCCTGTGCCCTCCCCCTGGATCCGCCCCTGATTGTTAAAATGTGTTTTTTATGCGCAAACTGTCGTGACGTCACACATAATGTTTGGCCCAAGTTGTCCATGGCTGATCAGTGGTCATCTGCCGTAAAAATGACCGTAACCATGTGCTCGGGGACGTATTTTTGTAACTACTCAATGGATGTGTTTGCAAATTTGCACGCAAAAACGTTGGTACTTGTAACTTGTTACCAGCCCGATCGGGTGGTGAGGTAGGGCCTCCGCAACAACCTCTGCTTAACGCGGGTTCTGACCTCGGAAATCCATTCATTCGAAAGGTTCGGACTAAATTTATAAAAGGACGTGCTGATAACCATGATTATTCCAAATACAAAACTATCAATTACAATTATACGTGTTGTATTAAAATTTCACTGAAAATTGTTGCGAAATTCGGGAAATAATGACGTTTTGATGACGTCATGTCGGTGGAAAAACGATAAATGTTTGAAAAATCGTAGAAAACAGAGTTTTGAAGCAAATTGCAAACGCAAATGATCAAAGAAATAAAAAGTCATTTTCTTTAAAATAGCAATTTCGGATTTTCAAAAAATTTGCTTTTCAGCCGCGGACCAGCTGAGAGACCTGAGAGACCTTTGACTGGCCTTCGGCTGGTCGGGAGAGTCCTTGCTGGACTGTGAAGCCGGTAGGCCTCTTTAACCCGCGACTTACTGGGGGGGCTATTTTTTGCCCCACTCTCTCGTTATTTTGCAATAACTCCGCAACCAACACCCGCATTGACACCAGTCTATCAGAACCTTCTTTCACATCAATTATACACATGTTAGCGAAAGGAAAAGGTTGAGGTTATGATAGGTCAACTGGAAATGACGTCAGAGCGTCACTCTGACGTCATTTCCGGTTCTTCTGTTTTTGTTGAAAAATAATGGTTTCCGGAAAATGCTGTCAAAGATACAATATTTGAGAAAAATTCAATTGTCTTAAATCAAATTACTTCCAATAGACCGGTCTATCAAATTGAAATATCGGTTTTTGAGTTTTTTGTATTCAAAATTTTGAGATAACCAAATACATTTTTGTTTTGTTTTTACAAAATTTTCAAAAAAAAGTCAGAATTATCCGAAAACCGGATTACATGTTATTGAGACGTGGTCGGTGAATATGTGTACCACATTTGAAGTCGATATTTTCAAAAATGACTGACTTATGACCTTTAAAAGACAAAAATCGACCACCTCCCACAGCATTACTATGCATAAAAATTCATTTCCGTTTTTGCTTTTGATTTATATTTATATGGAACAAACAATGTTCTAATGTCATTTTTCGCGTTCTAGACGAAAACAAACATAAACATGTGTTACAACGACTAATAACCGTAATCTGCAGATTGACCTCGTGACCTCGGATGACCTTGACCTGACCCAAGGTCATAAACAGCTTAGAATGGTACTTAGAAGTGTCAGACACACGAATCATACCGATTTATCGACTGCTTATGCGTTTAATATCGCAATTTTGCGCGACAATTCCATCCATCCAGACCTTTTGACACGGTCAAACATGTTGTACTTGACCTGACCTGTGACGTCATCGGTGACCCCGAGGTCAACAATATTATTTTTCCCTCGATAAATTTCCCTGGGCTATGGAATACCGTTTGATTTTTTTACAATCACTCCAGTAGTTCCGGAGATCGGGGGGGGGGGGGGGGGGGGGGGGGGGGAATAGCCCCCCCCCCCCCCCAGTAAGTCGCGTTATGAAATATACCCTAGTAACAGGCGGGTTAATTAAGAAGGCCATGTGTGAGTTTGGAGAAGCTCAGCCTCTTCTAAAGCATCCTTTACCGGTCTGATATGTCCCTTACTAGGCCTGAGAGGGAAGGCCCAGGACCCCTACCCATCCCTGGGTCCAATATCGGCCTATCTGAGACCTGAGAGGGTCGTAGGTCAACCTGAGAGGGTCCTTCAGGTTTAAGGATGCCTTTTACCAGGCATAGGTATGGGACTCTTGGACGATCTGATGGGGCCTCTGTCGGCCTGAGAAAGCGTTCGACTGATCTGAGAGGACATTTGCCTGCCTGGGAGGGTTTCGTAGAATATGCCAGTCTGAGAGGATTCTCGGTCCGTCTGCACGTGCCCTCAGCCGGTCTAAGATGGCTCTCATCAGGTATGAGAGAGTATCTAAGGCGTGGTGTTGTCCTAGGCCAGTCTGGGTAGATCCTTGCCAGGCCTGAGATGACGCTTGTCAGACCTGAAAGGGCCTGGTCAGACCTTAGAGGGCAATTTAGAGCCCTTCATGGGACACGTTTCCAGCCCCCATCCCGTTCCAGCCCATTCAGCCAGACCCAAACCAGTTCCAATCCGAATTCATAATTGATGTCCCATTCCCACCGGTTTCAGCATATTTCACTTTTTATGATGCTAAAAAAAGATATGGTCTGTCCCAAACCCGTGCCAAGCCGTTACATTTCCCAAAAAATGCCTCATTCCCTCCCATTTCCATCCCGTTCCCATTCCCATACGGGAATCCCATTCCATGAAGGGCTCTAGAGGGCATGGTCAGATCTGAGAGTGCCTGTTGATGCTTACGAGGTTCTTAGGGCCTTATGCTAATCTGAGAAGGCCTTTGTCAGACCTCAGAAGGTCCTGTTGGTCGGAGAGAGCCTTCAGGGAACCAGAAAGCAAGACCCTCAGGAAACTGGAAGGGCACCGGACAGCGCACAGGGCAGGGCATGGCAGTGTAGGGCACCGGGCAGCACACAAAACAGGGCACAGGGTAGGACAGGGCACAGGGCACACCGCACAGGACACAGTACAAAGGGCAGGGCACAGGACAGCGCACAGGTCAGCGCACAGGGCAGTGCACAGGGCACACCGCACAGGACACAGTACAAAGGGCAGGGCACAGGACAGCGCACAGGTCAGCGCACAGGGCAGGGCACAGGGCAGGGCACAGGGCAGGGCACAGGGCAGGGCACAGGGCAGGGCACAGGACAGGGCACAGGGCAGGGCACAGGGCAGGGCACAGGGCAGTGCACAGGGCAGGGCACAGGGCAGGGCACAGGGCAGGGCACAGGGCAGGGCACAGGGCAGGGCACAGGGCAGGGCACAGGGCAGGGCACAGGGCAGGGCACAGGGCAGGGCACAGGGCAGGGCACAGGGCAGGGCACAGGGCAGGGCACAGGGCAGGGCACAGGGCAGGGCACAGGTCATGTCACAGGGCAGGGCACAGGACAGGGCACAGGGCAGGGCACAGGGCAGGGCACAGGGCAGGGCACAGGGCAGGGCACAGGGCAGGGCACAGGGCAGGGCACAGGGCAGGGCGCAGGGCAGGGCACAGGGCAGGGCACAGGGCAGGGCACAGGGCAGGGCACAGGGCAGGGCACAGGACAGGGCACAGGGCAGGGCACAGGACAGGGCACAGGACAGGGCACAGGGCAGGGCACAGGGCAGGGCACAGGGCAGGGCACAGGGCAGAGCACTGGGCAGGGCACAGGACAGGGCACAGGACAGGGCACAGGGCAGGGCACAGGGCAGGGCACAGGGCAGGGCACAGGGCGGGGCACAGGGCAGGGCACAGGGCAGAGCACAGGGCAGGGCACAGGGCAGGGCACAGGGCAGGGCACAGGGCAGGGCACAGGGCAGGGCACATGGCAGGGCACAGGGCAGGGCACAGGGCAGGGCACAGGGCAGGGCACAGGGCAGGGCACAGGGCAGGGCACAGGGCAGGGCACAGGGCAGGGCAGGTTACGGCATAGGGCAGGGAAGGGCAGGATATAGAGCAGGGCACAAGGCACAGGATAGGACACAGGACAGCCCGGTCCTGGTGGTGTATAGGTCCTATGATAGCACGATCTTAGTCTGTCCGTTAGGTTGGATGTCAATACACTTCCCAATGTGGTTATCGATGCTTTTATACGCAGAAAGCAACAAATTCAGCGCATTGCACTGGAAATTGCAACCCGTAAATAAGTAGCCAAAGTGGGGGAAAATCGCATGATTTGGCTAAAATCAGCCGAACTTCAATCCATTTTCGGCGCAGGAAATATTATTCAAAATATCGATTGGCGCACCGTTTTGGAAAGCTATCGCAAGGAGCAATGGGAAAAAACACGGTTCCCTTTGTATCGGAGATATTTCTTACATTTCGGTCCACTCTAATCTGACACGGACAGCGGTGACAGTGTCCCTCTGTGTATATCTGACACGGACAGCGGTGACAGTGTCCTCTGTGTATATCTGACACGGACAGCGGTGACAGTGTCCGCTGTCCTGTGCGGAGGCTGCTAATGTGGCCATTTAGTATTCATATATTTTTTCATGCCAGAATCGACTTCGATACATAAGTCTTCGATGGTAAAAAATTGGAGATTTTTTTTATATTGTATTTGTAGTTTTGTATTTGGAATAATCATGGTTAACAGCACGTCTTTTTATAAATTTAGTCCGAACCTTTTCATTGAATGAATTTCCGAGCTCAGAACCCGCGCTAAGAATAGCTTTTTGTGCAGGCCCTACCTCACCACCCGATCAGGCTGGTAACCGGCAGAATTTGGAGGCGAAAGTTGTACGTGCCCGACTTCCTGGACGCAGTCCGCCTCGCCCTCTGTCGTCGCCTGACCTTGAATGCGACCGATGCCACCTGTTTCGCGTCGTCAGCCAGCTGCGCTCACTGAACCAGCACTCCCCTCCTCTCTCCTCCCCTCCTCCTCTCCCTGCCTCCCCCTGCCACCCGACAGCAGTGGGGCGGCGTGGATAGCTCGGCCGGCGCGCGGCCGGGGGTTGGCCGAGTGTGAACTGTGCAGACAGACATGCCACCATGGTGCGGCCGTCACCGCCGCCGCTGACCGACTCCTGCCGACTCCTGCAGGCTGACACGCCTTGACCCACCGACTGGCATCAGTGGCCTGGCCGTCACCGCCGCCGCTGACCGACTCCTGCCGACTCCTGCAGGTTGACACGCGTTGACCCACCGACTGGCATCAGTGGCCTGGCCGTCACCGCCGCCGCTTACCGACTCCTGCAGGCTGACACGCGTTGACCCACCGACTGGCATCAGTGGCCTGGCCGTCACCGCCGCCGCTGACCGACTCCTGCCGACTCCTGCAGGCTGACACGCGTTGACCCACCGACTGGCATCAGTGGCCTGGCCGTCACCGCCGCCGCTGACCGACTCCTGCCGACTCCTGCAGGCTGACACGCGTTGACCCACCGACTGGCATCAGTGGCCTGGTCGTCACCGCCGCCGCTGACCGACTCCTGCCGACTCCTGCAGGCTGACACGCGTTGACCCACCGACTGGCATCAGTGGCCTGGTCGTCACCGCCGCCGCTGACCGACTCCTGCCGACTCCTGCAGGCTGACACGCGTTGACCCACCGACTGGCATCAGTGGCCTGGTCGTCACCGCCGCCGCTGACCGACTCCTGCCGACTCCTGCAGGTTGACACGCGTTGACCCACCGACTGGCATCAGTGGCCTGGCCGTCACCGCCGCCGCTGACCGACTCCTGCCGACTCCTGCAGGCTGACACGCGTTGACCCACCGACTGGCATCAGTGGCCTGGTCGTCACCGCCGCCGCTGACCGACTCCTGCCGACTCCTGCAGGTTGACACGCGTTGACCCACCGACTGGCATCAGTGGCCTGGCCGTCACCGCCGCCGCTGACCGACTCCTGCCGACTCCTGCAGGCTGACACGCGTTGACCCACCGACTGGCATCAGTGGCCTGGCCGTCACCGCCGCCGCTGACCGACTCCTGCCGACTCCTGCAGGCTGACACGCGTTGACCCACCGACTGGCATCAGTGGCCTGGCCGTCACCGCCGCCGCTGACCGACTCCTGCCGACTCCTGCAGGCTGACACGCGTTGACCCACCGACTGGCATCAGTGGCCTGGCCGTCACCGCCGCCGCTGACCGACTCCTGCCGACTCCTGCAGGCTGACACGCGTTGACCCACCGACTGGCATCAGTGGCCTGGCCGTCACCGCCGCCGCTGACCGACTCCTGCCGACTCCTGCAGGTTGACACGCGTTGACCCACCGACTGGCATCAGTGGCCTGGCCGTCACCGCCGCCGCTGACCGACTCCTGCCGACTCCTGCAGGCTGATACGCGTTGACCCACCGACTGGCATCAGTGGCCTGGCCGTCACCGCCGCCGCTGACCGACTCCTGCCGACTCCTGCAGGCTGACACGCGTTGACCCACCGACTGGCATCAGTGGCCTGGCCGTCACCGCCGCCGCTGACTGACTCCTGCCGACTCCTGCAGGCTGACACGCGTTGACCCACCGACTGGCATCAGTGGCCTGGCCGTCACCGCCGCCGCTGACCGACTCCTGCCGACTCCTGCAGGCTGACACGCGTTGACCCACCGACTGGCATCAGTGGCCTGGCCGTCACCGCCGCCGCTGACCGACTCCTGCCGACTCCTGCAGGCTGACACGCGTTGACCCACCGACTGGCATCAGTGGCCTGGCCGTCACCGCCGCCGCTGACCGACTCCTGCCGACTCCTGCAGGCTGACACGCGTTGACCCACCGACTGGCATCAGTGGCCTGGCCGTCACCGCCGCCGCTGACCGACTCCTGCCGACTCCTGCAGGTTGACACGCGTTGACCCACCGACAAGCATCAGTGGCCTGGCCGTCACCGCCGCCGCTGACCGACTCCTGCCGACTCCTGCAGGTTGACACGCGTTGACCCACCGACTGGCATCAGTGGCCTGGCCGTCACCGCCGCCGCTGACCGACTCCTGCCGACTCCTGCAGGCTGACACGCGTTGACCCACCGACTGGCATCAGTGGCCTGGCCGTCACCGCCGCCGCTGACCGACTCCTGCCGACTCCTGCAGGTTGACACGCGTTGACCCACCGACTGGCATCAGTGGCCTGGTCGTCACCGCCGCCGCTGACCGACTCCTGCCGACTCCTGCAGGCTGACACGCGTTGACCCACCGACTGGCATCAGTGGCCTGGCCGTCACCGCCGCCGCTGACCGACTCCTGCCGACTCCTGCAGGCTGACACGCGTTGACCCACCGACTGGCATCAGTGGCCTGGCCGTCACCGCCGCCGCTGACCGACTCCTGCCGACTCCTGCAGGCTGACACGCGTTGACCCACCGACTGGCATCAGTGGCCTGGCCGTCACCGCCGCCGCTGACCGACTCCTGCCGACTCCTGCAGGCTGACACGCGTTGACCCACCGACTGGCATCAGTGGCCTGGCCGTCACCGCCGCCGCTGACCGACTCCTGCCGACTCCTGCAGGCTGACACGCGTTGACCCACCGACTGGCATCAGTGGCCTGGCCGTCACCGCCGCCGCTGACCGACTCCTGCCGACTCCTGCAGGCTGACACGCGTTGACCCACCGACTGGCATCAGTGGCCTGGCCGTCACCGCCGCCGCTGACCGACTCCTGCCGACTCCTGCAGGCTGACACGCGTTGACCCACCGACTGGCATCAGTGGCCTGGCCGTCACCGCCGCCGCTTACCGACTCCTGCCGACTCCTGCAGGCTGACACGCGTTGACCCACCGACTGGCATCAGTGGCCTGGCCGTCACCGCCGCCGCTGACCGACTCCTGCCGACTCCTGCAGGCTGACACGCGTTGACCCACCGACTGGCATCAGTGGCCTGGCCGTCACCGCCGCCGCTGACCGACTCCTGCCGACTCCTGCAGGCTGACACGCGTTGACCCACCGACTGGCATCAGTGGCCTGGCCGTCACCGCCGCCGCTGACCGACTCCTGCCGACTCCTGCAGGCTGACACGCGTTGACCCACCGACTGGCATCAGTGGCCTGGTCGTCACCGCCGCCGCTGACCGACTCCTGCCGACTCCTGCAGGTTGACACGCGTTGACCCACCGACTGGCATCAGTGGCCTGGTCGTCACCGCCGCCGCTGACCGACTCCTGCCGACTCCTGCAGGCTGACACGCGTTGACCCACCGACTGGCATCAGTGGCCTGGCCGTCACCGCCGCCGCTGACCGACTCCTGCCGACTCCTGCAGGCTGACACGCGTTGACCCACCGACTGGCATCAGTGGCCTGGTCGTCACCGCCGCCGCTGACCGACTCCTGCCGACTCCTGCAGGTTGACACGCGTTGACCCACCGACTGGCATCAGTGGCCTGGTCGTCACCGCCGCCGCTGACCGACTCCTGCCGACTCCTGCAGGTTGACACGCGTTGACCCACCGACTGGCATCAGTGGCCTGGCCGTCACCGCCGCCGCTGACCGACTCCTGCCGACTCCTGCAGGCTGACACGCGTTGACCCACCGACTGGCATCAGTGGCCTGGTCGTCGCAGCGCGTCCTCAAGCGTCTGTCACGAGCTTCCCGTTCGCCGGCAGTCGTGTGTGTCTGAACCGCCGTGGCCTCCGATCCCCTCCCTGACCTTTTGACAGCGTTTGGCCGAACCTCCATGGTCTCCTAGCCTCTGACCTGAGAGTACAACTGTACAAATGTATTATCACTTTTTCGGCGTCGCAAGCACTTTTTAGCGGTTAACCCGCGCCCCGCTGGTGGGCAGAATCTGCACTCCTCCCGGATTTGTTTTTGCCTCCCCTTTTCGCTAACCTGGCACCGCCTATGATTGCAAATATGTTTTATAACTGTTGTGTTCGATGTCACAATAGCGCACGATTTAATTTATCGCAAAAAGAAGTAAAAAAAACGGGTTTATAAGGCATTTATTTTACCCCCAAATTTAGTGACCTGAAAACGCCTATGATTTTTGAATTTTCAAAAGTCACCGTCATATATCAATTCCCAATTCAATTTCTATCGATTCCCATTAGTTGCGTTAAAATCAGTTGATAAACATGACAGCTGTGTTGGATCACAAATACCTCTAATAATTGTAGTTTTTGCCCCCCCCCCTGTTGCCCCCCTTCCAAACATTTATATTTTTTTTCTGAAATGTAGATCGTGTTGAGGGGAATCAAACGCCGTTTTATTTTTCAGAATCGGACTGGTAGATCTCGAGATCTCCAGGGGGGAGGGCGGAGTCCGCCCCCCGCCACTAAAAGGGGTAGCCTGGATCCTGCCACTAATAGGGTTAAAATTCAGATTTTTTTCATGCCAGAATCGACTTCGATACATAAGTATTCGATGGTGCACAATTAGAGATATGTTTTTTCTTAAATATTTTATTTATAGTTTCGTGTTTGGAATAATTGTGGTTAACAGCACGTCTTTTATAAATTTAGGCCGAACCTTTTGAATGGATGGATTTCCGAGCTCAGAACCGGCGTTAAGCATAGCTTGTTGCGCAGGCCCTACCTCACCACCCAATCGGGCAATTCCTGGCGTCCGGCAGAATTTTAGAGACGAAAGTTATACGTGCCCGACATACCTGGACACGGTCCGCCTCGCCCTCTGGCGTACCTGACCTTGAATGCGACCGCTGCCACCGGCCACAGGCCATCCCAGTCAGGGGCAAATAGAGAGCGCCGAAGCAGCTCGATCCCGGGCTGCCACACCGGATGAGGTCAGAAGCAGAGCTCGTCAGGTGTTGGGATGGCCCTATGGGCCATGGGCCGGGCCGGGCCTGGCCTGGGCCTGGGCTGGGCCTCAACTTCAAGGAAATCATCGGGCTCTGGACGGAGCTGGGCTGAGAATGTTGAAGCTCAGGTCAGAGCTGAACAATATTTCAACCAGCAGTTCACTTCCACAGCAACACACTGTTGCTGTGGCTGTGACATTTTGTTTGTTTTTGGTTAGCATCATTGGTTCATTGTTTCACATTTATAGTATACAAATAAATATGCTAGGATAGTGATTGCAAATTTTGTGAAAATATGTATATGCTTAATCTGCACGGGCCGGACTGGGCCTGGGCCTCACTATTATAAATTTGACCAGGCCTGGTCCGGGCCTGGGCTTGGTGTTCATGGGCCGGGGCCAGGCCGGGCTGGGGGTTGGTGGGCCCGTGACGAACACTGGTCAGAAGCCCAGCGCTCTCCCGACTGAGCTATTCGGATTTTGGTAATAACTTTGCACGTAATTATGCTAGAGAGCTCCATTAAACGGCACTATGCTTATCTTGTCGACCTGATTTCAATGATATATAACATGAGCCTTGTGATCGCTCTGTAACCTCAAGGTCACGTAACCTAAGGTCATCCGGTGCAGCCCACGTCAGATCGGCCAAGACATAACACCCTAATTCTCCTATTTAGATGAAACTACGTGTTGGGGGTTATCTACGCTGTACATTCACGTTGTGAAATGTTCAGCTTCGTCCGTCGAATTGGTGTCGAGGTATAGCCTCACGCATCTTTTCGATGTCGCGCTAAGCTTTAATTTGCAGCGGGCGATACCTCCCATATAAATAATTATAATGATATAAACCTATATATCGTCAGAATCGCCATTGACCACAAATTAACCCTATTGGTAACAGGGGGGGAATCCAACACCCCCTCATGTTTTTTTCCTCGCAGATATCTCCCGAACGGCTAGGACCAGACCCATACAATTTGGGGATGTTTCCTAGAACTGAATTCCGCATATAAAGTCAAAATTTTGCGTTCCTAACCTGAATAGAGGCGGTTCCAGGGCACGTTTTTGGGAGGGTTCTGCGGCGACATTTGGCGATAATACGGAAATGCGATATTCACGGTTCCTTCCTAACTGCCTCAAGTATGAAGGAGTTCCATCGATTTACGGTGATTGCAACAAGTTCAAATTAGTTGATGCTAATTAAATATCATAAAAATTGCATGGCAGAACGGTTTCAGGGGCTTGTAAAGGGGGGGGGGGGGCGGTCCCAGAAAGTATTCAATGCTTGGCGGGAAGCCATTAGAGCAATGTAAGGGGCATGTATAGCTATCAAGATGTAAAAGATAGCTTCTCCTTCCATTATTTGCATAATTTATTACATATAGAGTTTCAGGGGCGTGTTCAGGCACATGCAAAGGGGGGTGACTGGCATGGTGATGACGATATGCTAGCGATTACGGCGCAATAGACGGTTAGTTTATAATGATATATGAACATATGAGGCCAGGAGAGGGAATTAAGTCATTTTTTTATTTGCAGAGGCGCGTTCAGGAATGGAATAAAGGGGGTCAATTATTGCAAGGAAACTAAGATACATGGGCCTACAATGACACAACATACTGCAGTTTTCGGATGAAACATGCACTACAGCGTACTCTACGAACTATTATAATATAATAGGCGAGTTCAGGTAGGGTAAAAATGGGGGTAAGCAATGTTAATTGAAGTTGTAGGTGAAAGAGCACTGTTGACTAGTTAGCATCATAATAGCGGATACTATACCTATCAAAAAGTATTGCACCTACCCAGTTTGGTTCCTGGATACGCCTATGATGAAGTACAACATGCAAAAAGGAATTATCTACGATCAGTAACATATTTATACTGCTGGGTAGCAACTTGCCTGCAGTTAATATTTTGTTATATTTGACCTCCCTTTTTCACTGACCTGGTACCGCCAATGGCAACAAATATGTTTTATAACTGTTTTGTCCAATGTTACAATAACACACCATTTCATTTATAAAAGAACATCAAAAAATGGTTTTATTACGCATTTACTTCACCCCCCATATTAAGTGACCTGCACACGGCTATGATTTTTGAATTTTGAAATGTCACCGCCACATATCATTTTCCAATTAATTCTCTATCGATTCCTTATGCAACTTGCAGCCTGCCTGCACTTGGTTTGAACCGGTTCCAAGTATGGATCATCCTAGATCAGAGTTCGCCATGGCGAACTCTGGGCTGGGCCTGGGCTGGGCCTGGGCTGGGCCTGGGCTGGGCCTGGGCTGGGCCTGGGCTGGGCCTGGGCTGGGCCTGGGCTGGGCCTGGGCTGGGCCTGGGCTGGGCCTGGGCTGGGCCTGGCTGGGCCTGGGCTGGGCCTGGGCTGGGCCTGGGCTGGGCCTGGGCTGGGCCTGGGCTGGGCCTGGGCTGGGCCTGGGCTGGGCCTGGGCTGGGCCTGGGCTGGGCCTGGGCTGGGCCTGGGCTGGGCCTGGGCTGGGCCTGGGCTGGGCCTGGGCTGGGCCTGGGCTGGGCCTGGGCTGGGCCTGGGCTGGGCCTGGGCTGGGCCTGGGCTGGGCCTGGGCTGGGCCTGGGCTGGGCCTGGGCTGGGCCTGGGCTGGGCCTGGGCTGGGCCTGGGCTGGGCCTGGGCTGGGCCTGGGCTGGGCCTGGGCTGGGCCTGGGCTGGGCCTGGGCTGGGCCTGGGCTGGGCCTGGGCTGGGCCTGGGCTGGACCTGGGCTGGGCCTGGGCTGGGCCTGGGCTGGGCCTGGGCTGGGCCTGGGCTGGGCCTGGGCTGGGCCTGGGCTGGGCCTGGGCTGGGCCTGGGCTGGGCCTGGGCTGGGCCTGGCTGGGCCTGGGCTGGGCCTGGGCTGGGCCTGGGCTGGGCCTGGGCTGGGCCTGGGCTGGGCCTGGGCTGGGCCTGGGCTGGGCCTGGGCTGGGCCTGGGCTGGGCCTGGGCTGGGCCTGGGCTGGGCCTGGGCTGGGCCTGGGCTGGGCCTGGGCTGGCCTGGGCTGGGCCTGGGCTGGGCCTGGGCTGGGCCTGGGCTGGGCCTGGGCTGGGCCTGGGCTGGGCCTGGGCTGGGCCTGGGCTGGGCCTGGGCTGGGCCTGGGCTGGGCCTGGCCTGGGCCTGGGCTGGGCCTGGGCTGGGCCTGGGCTGGGCCTGGGCTGGGCCTGGGCTGGGCCTGGGCTGGGCCTGGGCTGGGCCTGGGCTGGGCCTGGGCTGGGCCTGGGCTGGGCCTGGGCTGGGCCTGGGCTGGGCTGGGCCTGGGCTGGGCTGGGCCTGGGCTGGGCTGGGCCTGGGCTGGGCCTGGGCCCGGCCTCAACTTTAAGGAAGTCACTGGGCTCTGGATGGGCCTGGGCCTGACAATTTTGAAGTAATGCGCGCGTCGCACAAGCTCAGGTCAGAGCTATACAATATTTTAGCCAGTAGTTCACTTACACAGCAACACTGTTGCTGTGTCTGTGGCTTTTTGTTTTTTTGGTTAGCATAGTTGGTGCATTGTTTCACATTTATAGTATACAAGTAAATATGCTAGGGTAATGATTGCACATTTTGTGAAAATAATTATATGCTTAATCTGAACGGGCCGGACCGGGCCTGGGCCTCAATATTATGAATTTGACCGGGCCTGGTCCGGGCCTGGGCTTGGTGTTCATGGGCCTGGGCCGGGCTGGGCTGGGGGTTGGTGTGCCCGTGACGAACACTGTCCTAAATACACCTCCACCCTGGATCCTGCTTGGCTGTAAGCCTGTACTGCGCATGCGATGTAAATTTGTCCAGAGAGACAGTTACGATCGCTTGGACACGCGCGCCTGGCCCAGATATTGTGGCGGACGTCCGTGGCGGAAGTCCGTGGCGGAGGTTAGTGTCCTGGCTGGCCGTCGGATAACGGAGGAGCCGGTGCGCCCGCCATGGTGGAGGAGCCGGTGCGGAACGATTTGCCTCAATCCAAATCGTTCCCACAGCGGACCTGTGGCCTGTTCAAAGCGCTGCGGCCGCCGCGGCTCCCGCGGTCAAACAGGCGGGCTTAACCCTCGCCCTACGGGAGCTTTTTTCACCTTCGCTCTACGGGGGCTGACAGACCCCCCTGTTAACTTCCAAACCAAGCAACTTAGAGCAATGCGGTAAGAACCAGCATGTTGCCTGTCATGAGAGGAATCTTAAAGTATGCGAGTTTTAGGTTTCAGGTCAACGGGTGACCTTCCAGGTCAAGTGAATGACCTCAGATTTACCACGTCCAGAACAGCGATTTTGCTCTTTAGAATACCTAAAAATTAGAAATGATTAAATGTAAAAAAGGCATTTTCTTAGACCAGTCTTGGCTCAGAAATACAAAAAAGTAATTATTTGTTCGTATCTTGTCTAAAAATGTATAAAAAAGTTATTAAAAAAATGACGTCATCAGTTTCTTACACTTAGGAAGCCATCACTCGGTCAATAATGGAGATATTACTTTGAAATTTGGCATGAGTATTGTCCATACCCAGTTCTCTCACATATATTCTGGTTTTTCTAATATCTTTGAAATTTTGATTTTGTGGGGATTTTTTTTTATAATCAGTATTTTTTAATTGTAGGGATCAAAAACCCAAAATTGTGAAAATCCAAGATTGCCATTTTAAAGAGAATGACATTTTGTATCTTTGGTGAATTGAGTTTGCAATTTGTTTTAAACTCTTTTCTACGATTTGTCAAATATTTATCATTTCTTTACCAACATGACGTCATCAAAACATTATTATCTCCCAAAATCCTTAACCAATTTCAAATAAATTTTAACAGCCTACGTATAATTGTTGTATACTCAGCTACCAATAGTTCAGCAAGATGCACCCCATGTGTCAAAAGTTATTCAAGAAAAACCTCAGGGGGGGGGGCTGTCAGCCCCCGTAGGGCGAGGGTTAACCCGCGACTTACAGGGGAGGGGGGTATTTTTTGCCCCCTCCCGTTATTTTGAAATAACTCCTAAACGAACACAGGTATCGTCACCAAACTAGTAGTACCTTCTCTCACATCAATTCCACACATGTTGGCAAAAGGAAAAATATGAGGTTATGATATGTCAACCGGAAATGACGTCAGAGTGACGTCATGTTCTTCGGTTTTTGTTGCAAAAGAATGGTTTGCGGAAAACGCTGTCAAAGGTATGATGTTTTAGATAAACTCAATTGTCTTAAATCAAATTACTGACAATAGACCGGGCCATGAAACTGCTATCTCGGGTTTTTGAGGTTTTTTTTTAATTCAAAATTTTGAGATATCCAAATACATTTTTGTTTTGTTTTTACAAAATGTTCAAGAAAAAATCAAAATTATCAAAAAACCGGAATATTTGTGATCGCGACGTGTGCGGTGAATGTGTGTACCAAATTTGAAGTTGATATTTTCAAAAATGACTGACTTATGACCTTTAACCCGCGAGTCAC
>JAXIVJ010014556.1:0-2500 GCA_036785665.1 Chirona hameri
TCTTCTGTGCGAAAATGAAGAAATTTCGTCAAATTGTTTCGAAATATAGCGAATTTAGTGAGTCACTGCACACGAGTTTGACCAAAAGTCAGCTAAACTTTAGCAGGCCGTACAAATGTCAAATTTGAAGCAAAATGCAATCGAAAAACGCCAAAAGATAGCAAATAGCAAGGGCTACAAAATGGCTATCTCGGATTTGTGAAAAGTTTGGTTTTTGACCCCATTTTTGTTGTTGAAAAAATTCCCTCAAAATGTACATTTTCGAACATTTTCAAAACACCGGAATATATGTTGAAGAACCACATGGGGACAATATCCAAACCAAAATTAAAAGCAATATCTTTATTTTTACTGACATCGCTCCCTAAGTATGAGTAACTCATGACGTCATATTTTGAAATTGCGTTTATTGGATTTTAGTGACCAGATACAAACAAATAAATGCCAGCATTGCATTTCTGAGACAAAACTGATCTAGACGCATGCCTTTTTTTATATTTAACAATTTCAAATGTTTACCTTATTTGACTTGACCTTGACCTTATATGGTGTCAGATTGTGAAAATGACTGCTACTATCGAATTATACTTGTAAAATAACCCATACAACATGTGTCGCATGGCTTTCGTAGACCTGTGACCTTTTGTGACCTGACCTTGACCTTGATCTTTGCTTACAATTTTGCTTATGCGGGATATGTATTTACCTTTGAGAGCACTTTGTGCGATAATAGTCGCAATCTAAGGCTTTGGATGGAAAGTATGGCCCAAAAACTCAAATATCTCAATTTTATCTTTGACCCAACCGTGACCTGACATGTGACCGTATTGGGAAAATTTCGTGTATGCTTTGGATGCGTCTATTGAGAGCTTTCTATTGCCGCCTTGCGCATCTCGCTGCGGTTATTGGTTCGGAAGATAACCAGGGGGAACGCCCCCAATGGCCAATGGCGTTTGGCTGAGACCCAGACAATGCCGTGTTAACCCGCCGTTGACTGGGATCTCAGCGAACGCCATTGACTGGGGGGGGGGGGGGGATATCGACCCCTGGTTATCTTCCCAACCAATGATTGCATAGAGACGCGCAAGGCGACCATCGAAAGCTCTCAATGAGGCGCATCTAAAGCATACTCGAGATGTTCAACTTGAGGTCACATGTCGGGTCACAGTCAGGTCAAACGTACAAATCGAGGCATCTGAGTATATGGGCCATACTTTCCATACAAAGCTTCGATTGCAACCATTATCACCCAAAGTGCTATCAAAGGTATAATACACATCCCACATGAGCTAAAGTGAGATTGTTGGCAAAGGTCAAGGTCAAGTCACAATAGGTCACTATGCGCGAACTATCTACGATTGTCATGCGACACATGTTTAATCGATTATTTTACACGTAGAATTCGATAGTGATAGCCATTTTACCACCTGATCTCATTTAAGTGAAGTTAATGTCAAGGTCAGGTCACAAAAGGTAAAAAATCGATATTGATACATTTACATTAAAAAACCTGTTTCTGGACCATTTTTGCCTCAGAAATGCAGTGGTAACGTTTATCTGTTTGTGGTTGGTCTTTACAAACCGCAAACCCAATTTCAAAAGATACGTCATGAGTTACTCATACTTTAGGAGCCCTAAGTAAAAAAAGAAGAAAGATATTGTTTTGAAATTTGGTTTGTGAATTGCCCATATGTCTCTGATATATATTCCTTTTTAGATATCTTTTTAAAAAAATGATTTTGTGGGCATTTAAAAAAAAGTTATTTTGAATTTTTGGGGATCAAAAACCAGAATATGCAAAAATCCGAGATATCCATTTTGTAGCCCTTGTCATTTGCTATCTTTTGACATTTTTTAATGCATTTTGCTCAAAATATGGCCTTTGTAAGATGTTAAAGTTTAGCTTATTTTTTCGTCAAACTCGTCTGTAGTGACGTCACTAAATTCACTATATCTCAAGATAAAAAATCGATGAAATTGCTTCATTTTTGCACAGAAGATGTAACATTGATGCAGGAGAAGGTACCTAAAGTTTGACGTTGATACTTGATAGCGCTATTTGTTTTTTAGCTATTGCGAAAGTTCGTCAGGGGGCGGGGGGGGGGGCGTTTTTGCCCCCCCCTCCCCGTCAATGGCGGGATAACTGAAAGCTATCCATTCGTGCTGGTTTGCTATTTTTACGACAATATTTTAGATTCTTTGCTTACTTTGGATGTTAATGATCGTCAGTATTTCACTTATTTTATGTATGTATGAATAATTGCAATGGATGAATGAATGGATGTAATAAGGAATTCATGAATGAATGAAGGGAAATACATATTAATGAATATATATATATATATATATATATATATATATATATATATATATATATATATATATATATATATATATATATATATATATATATATATATATATATATATATATATATATATATACATATATATATATATATATATATATATATATATATATATATATATATATATATATA
>JAXIVJ010014556.1:5000-25000 GCA_036785665.1 Chirona hameri
TGGCTGATGTGTCGCGCTCCTCCGTTTCCAGGTACGGCTGTGGACGGGGCTGATGTGTCGTGCTCCTCCGTTTCCAGGTACGGCTGTGGCTGATGTGTCGCGCTCCTCCGTTTCCAGGTACGGCTGTGGCTGATGTGTCGTGCTCCTCCGTTTCCAGGTACGGCTGTGGCTGATGTGTCGCGCTCCTCCGTTTCCAGGTACGGCTGTGGACGGGGCTGATGTGTCGTGCTCCTCCGTTTCCAGGTACGGCTGTGGACGGGGCTGATGTGTCGCGCTCCTCCGTTTCCAGGTACGGCTGTGGCTGATGTGTCGCGCTCCTCCGTTTCCAGGTACGGCTGTGGCTGATGTGTCGCGCTCCTCCGTTTCCAGGTACGGCTGTGGCTGATGTGTCGTGCTCCTCCGTTTCCAGGTACGGCTGTGGACGGGGCTGATGTGTCGCGCTCCTCCGTTTCCAGGTACGGCTGTGGACGGGGCTGATGTGTCGTGCTCCTCCGTTTCCAGGTACGGCTGTGGCTGATGTGTCGCGCTCCTCCGTTTCCAGGTACGGCTGTGGACGGGGCTGATGTGTCGTACTCCTCCGTTTCCAGGTACGGCTGTGGCTGATGTGTCGCGCTCCTCCGTTTCCAGGTACGGCTGTGGCTGATGTGTCGCGCTCCTCCGTTTCCAGGTACGGCTGTGGCTGATGTGTCGCGCTCCTCCGTTTCCAGGTACGGCTGTGGACGGGGCTGATGTGTCGTGCTCCTCCGTTTCCAGGTACGGCTGTGGACGGGGCTGATGTGTCGCGCTCCTCCGTTTCCAGGTACGGCTGTGGACGGGGCTGATGTGTCGCGCTCCTCCGTTTCCAGGTACGGCTGTGGCTGATGTGTCGCGCTCCTCCGTTTCCAGGTACGGCTGTGGACGGGGCTGATGTGTCGTGCTCCTCCGTTTCCAGGTACGGCTGTGGCTGATGTGTCGCGCTCCTCCGTTTCCAGGTACGGCTGTGGCTGATGTGTCGTGCTCCTCCGTTTCCAGGTACGGCAGTGGCTGATGTGTCGCGCTCCTCCGTTTCCAGGTACGGCTGTGGACGGGGCTGATGTGTCGTGCTCCTCCGTTTCCAGGTACGGCTGTGGACGGGGCTGATGTGTCGCGCTCCTCCGTTTCCAGGTACGGCTGTGGCTGATGTGTCGCGCTCCTCCGTTTCCAGGTACGGCTGTGGCTGATGTGTCGCGCTCCTCCGTTTCCAGGTACGGCTGTGGACGGGGCTGATGTGTCGCGCTCCTCCGTTTCCAGGTACGGCTGTGGCTGATGTGTCGTGCTCCTCCGTTTCCAGGTACGGCTGTGGCTGATGTGTCGCGCTCCTCCGTTTCCAGGTACGGCTGTGGCTGATGTGTCGCGCTCCTCCGTTTCCAGGTACGGCTGTGGCTGATGTGTCGCGCTCCTCCGTTTCCAGGTACGGCTGTGGCTGATGTGTCGCGCTCCTCCGTTTCCAGGTACGGCTGTGGACGGGGCTGATGTGTCGCGCTCCTCCGTTTCCAGGTACGGCTGTGGACGGGGCTGATGTGTCGCGCTCCTCCGTTTCCAGGTACGGCTGTGGACGGGGCTGATGTGTCGCACTCCTCCGTTTCCAGGTACGGCTGTGGACGGGGCTGATGTGTCGCGCTCCTCCGTTTCCAGGTACGGCTGTGGACGGGGCTGATGTGTCGCGCTCCTCCGTTTCCAGGTACGGCTGTGGACGGGGCTGATGTGTCGTGCTCCTCCGTTTCCAGGTACGGCTGTGAACGGGGCTGATGTGTCGCGCTCCTCCGTTTCCAGGTACGGCTGTGGACGGGGCTGATGTGTCGCGCTCCTCCGTTTCCAGGTACGGCTGTGGACGGGGCTGATGTGTCGCGCTCCTCCGTTTCCAGGTACGGCTGTGGCTGATGTGTCGCGCTCCTCCGTTTCCAGGTACGGCTGTGGCTGATGTGTCGCGCTCCTCCGTTTCCAGGTACGGCTGTGGACGGGGCTGATGTGTCGTGCTCCTCCGTTTCCAGGTACGGCTGTGAACGGGGCTGATGTGTCGCGCTCCTCCGTTTCCAGGTACGGCTGTGGACGGGGCTGATGTGTCGCGCTCCTCCGTTTCCAGGTACGGCTGTGGACGGGGCTGATGTGTCGCGCTCCTCCGTTTCCAGGTACGGCTGTGGACGGGGCTGATGTGTCGCGCTCCTCCGTTTCCAGGTACGGCTGTGGCTGATGTGTCGCGCTCCTCCGTTTCCAGGTACGGCTGTGGACGGGGCTGATGTGTCGCGCTCCTCCGTTTCCAGGTACGGCTGTGGCTGATGTGTCGCGCTCCTCCGTTTCCAGGTACGGCTGTGGCTGATGTGTCGTGCTCCTCCGTTTCCAGGTACGGCTGTGGACGGGGCTGATGTGTCGCGCTCCTCCGTTTCCAGGTACGGCTGTGGACGGGGCTGATGTGTCGCGCTCCTCCGTTTCCAGGTACGGCTGTGGACGGGGCTGATGTGTCGCGCTCCTCCGTTTCCAGGTACGGCTGTGGACGGGGCTGATGTGTCGTGCTCCTCCGTTTCCAGGTACGGCTGTGGACGGGGCTGATGTGTCGCGCTCCTCCGTTTCCAGGTACGGCTGTGGACGGGGCTGATGTGTCGCGCTCCTCCGTTTCCAGGTACGGCTGTGGACGGGGCTGATGTGTCGTGCTCCTCCGTTTCCAGGTACGGCTGTGGCTGATGTGTCGCGCTCCTCCGTTTCCAGGTACGGCTGTGGACGGGGCTGATGTGTCGCGCTCCTCCGTTTCCAGGTACGGCTGTGGACGGGGCTGATGTGTCGTGCTCCTCCGTTTCCAGGTACGGCTGTGGCTGATGTGTCGCGCTCCTCCGTTTCCAGGTACGGCTGTGGACGGGGCTGATGTGTCGCGCTCCTCCGTTTCCAGGTACGGCTGTGGACGGGGCTGATGTGTCGCGCTCCTCCGTTTCCAGGTACGGCTGTGGCTGATGTGTCGCGCTCCTCCGTTTCCAGGTACGGCTGTGGACGGGGCTGATGTGTCGCGCTCCTCCGTTTCCAGGTACGGCTGTGGACGGGGCTGATGTGTCGCGCTCCTCCGTTTCCAGGTACGGCTGTGGACGGGGCTGATGTGTCGTGCTCCTCCGTTTCCAGGTACGGCTGTGGACGGCGCTGATGTGTCGCGCTCCTCCGTTTCCAGGTACGGCTGTGGCTGATGTGTCGTGCTCCTCCGTTTCCAGGTACGGCTGTGGACGGGGCTGATGTGTCGCGCTCCTCCGTTTCCAGGTACGGCTGTGGACGGGGCTGATGTGTCGCGCTCCTCCGTTTCCAGGTACGGCTGTGGCTGATGTGTCGCGCTCCTCCGTTTCCAGGTACGGCTGTGGCTGATGTGTCGCGCTCCTCCGTTTCCAGGTACGGCTGTGGCTGATGTGTCGTGCTCCTCCGTTTCCAGGTACGGCTGTGGACGGGGCTGATGTGTCGCGCTCCTCCGTTTCCAGGTACGGCTGTGGACGGGGCTGATGTGTCGCGCTCCTCCGTTTCCAGGTACGGCTGTGGACGGGGCTGATGTGTCGTGCTCCTCCGTTTCCAGGTACGGCTGTGGCTGATGTGTCGCGCTCCTCCGTTTCCAGGTACGGCTGTGGACGGGGCTGATGTGTCGCGCTCCTCCGTTTCCAGGTACGGCTGTGGCTGATGTGTCGCGCTCCTCCGTTTCCAGGTACGGCTGTGGCTGATGTGTCGCGCTCCTCCGTTTCCAGGTACGGCTGTGGACGGGGCTGATGTGTCGTGCTCCTCCGTTTCCAGGTACGGCTGTGGACGGGGCTGATGTGTCGCGCTCCTCCGTTTCCAGGTACGGCTGTGGACGGGGCTGATGTGTCGTGCTCCTCCGTTTCCAGGTACGGCTGTGGCTGATGTGTCGCGCTCCTCCGTTTCCAGGTACGGCTGTGGACGGGGCTGATGTGTCGCGCTCCTCCGTTTCCAGGTACGGCTGTGGCTGATGTGTCGCGCTCCTCCGTTTCCAGGTACGGCTGTGGACGGGGCTGATGTGTCGTACTCCTCCGTTTCCAGGTACGGCTGTGGCTGATGTGTCGCGCTCCTCCGTTTCCAGGTACGGCTGTGGCTGATGTGTCGTGCTCCTCCGTTTCCAGGTACGGCTGTGGCTGATGTGTCGCGCTCCTCCGTTTCCAGGTACGGCTGTGGCTGATGTGTCGCGCTCCTCCGTTTCCAGGTACGGCTGTGGACGGGGCTGATGTGTCGCGCTCCTCCGTTTCCAGGTACGGCTGTGGCTGATGTGTCGTGCTCCTCCGTTTCCAGGTACGGCTGTGGCTGATGTGTCGCGCACCTCCGTTTCCAGGTACGGCTGTGGCTGATGTGTCGCGCTCCTCCGTTTCCAGGTACGGCTGTGGCTGATGTGTCGCGCACCTCCGTTTCCAGGTACGGCGCGTTCTGCCGCAGCACCATGCCGGGAAGCAGCGCCAAACAGCAGTTTGACGCCGCGGTCCAACTCATCCGGGGACTGCCCAAAGATGGTGAGTTGAAAATGGTGAGGGGGGCTTCCTGTGCATCCGGGGCCTTCCTGTTGTCGATCTGTGTAATGAAACGACGTCCACACTGTGCTGTCAGCTCCGAAATAAGTGTGAATCCTAGATCTAGGTGGCTGGAATAGCTGTTAGGTGAAGTGGAATTGCAGGTGGGTCTGGAATTGCAGGTAGGTCTGCAATGAATGCATGCGCTCGAGCCGGCCCCAGGCTACCTAGAATGTAGGCTTTCCGCCATGCACTTATGCTCAGCGGAACAGACTACCTTGTATTTGCGTCGCTTAGTCTCGGCGACCCGGTGCGACATGGACTCATCAAAATTGCAGCGATCGGCCAGCATGTGGCCAGATGCGCTTGCAGACAAGTTCAGGAAGGTTAACACACTACTGTTGCGTGATTGATGTCGGTCATGCCGAAGTGAAGTCTGTCGTTAAAGGGAATGTTTCACCTTTCTATTGGTTTTGAACTGAGATAGCCATTATCTTTGGCCGTTATGGAAATGTCTAACTTACTAAGGTCATTTTCCCCAAAACTTAACCGTTTTTAAGCAATTTAATTTATGATTTGCAAAATGAATCCAGGCTGGTGCAGCCGCTGATTGGCTGACAGCGACTTGGTGACAGCGACAAGATTGTTGGTCCTGCGAGGGAGGACGACTTGTATTTCTCAAACCTTGGCGAGTACGATGTAAACAGCGGCCAACGCGATAGGTTGCGGCCCAAGTTGAAGTTTGTCACGTTGTTTGAAGTCTCGGTTATGTTTTTTTTAATAAATAAATCTGTAAATATCGCAATGCCTCGCACTCGTCACTGTGTTCTGTGCGGGAGAAGACAGTTCCACGATGTTTGTATTTAAGACGCCAAAATTGTCTGAAACAATTGTGCTACCAAATGGCAGCGTAAAGGTTGTCTATATAGCTCTATAGCTCAATAATGACATCATCCCAAATTTAAAACTTAATTTGTATAAAGTTGAGTGACTTTTCGAGAGAAAAAAAATATCACCATCGTTTTCAGCAGCACTTACTTCATATTTTCTACTACAGCCAGCGTATATTTGACAATTTTCAGAAAGGTGAAACATTTCCTTTAAAGAAAAGTCTGTCGCGAAAACCATTTCTTGTTTTGCCTTTAATATCATGAAGGTTCATTGTCATCATCTCCGCTGCTGTATCCCAGACGCCCACAGGCCCCTGGCGTCATCCTCACCTCGTGTTGCAGGTCCGTTCCAGCCCTCGAACGACATGAAGCTGCGTCTGTACGGCTTCTTCAAACAAGCGACCGAGGGCCCGTGTACGCAGCCGGCGCCCTCCTTCTGGGACCTCATCGGAAAGGCCAAGTGGGGCGCCTGGAAGAACATCGGCGACATGTCCGCCGAGGAGGCTATGACCTCGTACGTCGAGGAGATCAAAAAGGTAAGCGCTGTGGACGTTGAAGGAGGCGGGTGGTAAGGATGTCTGGCCGCGCCTTTTTGTGCCGCCAGGGATTAAGTGGTTGATCGGTTGCCCGCGACTTTTTGGCCCTCCAGTGGTGAAGTGGTAGTTGATCGGTGTATATGTGTCTCTTGCTGTGGTTATGTTTCCACTTTGAGTCAAGTTTGAGACAACAAATTATCAATGCAGATATTAATGTCTATTAATGAAGAGACTTGACGGGATCTGGTCGGGACTTTGGAGTGGGTTTCGACAAAAAGCATTTCGTCGCCGGTCTTCCGCTAGCGACATAGTAGGTATATCGCTTAGTATTTACACACAAATGAATGCTGGGGTTTGTCTTGGGTGTATTCCTGGTTTCTGTTCTTTCTTTGCTAAACATAATATTCTGTCCCGGGCTAAGCTACCATCCGCTCTTAGCTATCTGGTCGCACAATAATGCTATGCCATCTAACTGCTCAGTTAAATGGCAGAAATGAAAGTAGAAAATATTACTTCTTAAAACTCCACTAGCCCTCCTCGTTGGGACATATCAATTATCCGAACACGGAAGGTCGAATCGTGTTCTGTCAACTCACGATTGGCACTCACGAGATCGACTCACGAGTGGTCCAAAGCTCAACGGAGCAAGGTCAAACGTTCAAGGCTCACGAGGTCGAACGCCGCTGGTCAACTCGAGTGGCCGCGGCTTACGTCTAGCGTTACGCCAGCAGCATTATTATGCAGGTATATAATTGCCTGCTACTTTTCAGAGTTACCATTGCTCGGAGTCAGAATCGATGGTTGCCGTTGTCGTTGATTTGTGAACTGTTCAAAACGCATCTGTTGTGTGGAGTCATGTTGTAAAGAATACTTCAATCGGAATGTTTAACATGTCATCAATATGCCGAAGGCAATAAGACATTAGAACACATATTAAATAGTTTTGATAATGCCAATGAAGGCAAATGGGACGGTTTTCCTTGAGTGTAATTAAAATGGTCTTTTGAATTTGCTAGCAGTAGCAGGTTAACACGTTGACTGGTTAGAACGGCAGCTGCAACTAACACAAGAGCAAATATTGTCGATTTGGTATCTACCGCAATGCATAACCTATGCGCGGCTTTTTCCGCGCATGTTACGCAAAATGCCGAGAGGAAGGACAAGCTATTGACTGCTGACTCTTAACTTCGTATTTACCACGGCTAGTGCTATTACCGCAACTGCGGCTGAAGAGAAGAGGCTGAAGTGGTGGTAGCCGGTGATGCAGCGAAATGCATTAATGCAATCCAGAGAACGAAAGCGCCCGGCCGCAGCCACAGATCAGTATTGCCGCTCGCGATTATAAGACCGGTTTGCGGCCCGCCCAGTGCCGACCAGTTGAGATCGGCATGTGCCGCCGGGCCGTCAGCCGTCGGCCGACTGCCTGTCGTCTCCGGCGGGTGCCGGTAGCACCTGAACTGAGAGACCAGGTCATGCGCCTGCCCGATAAGTCACGTCTCGCCCGAATGTGAGCGCAGCGTTGTCACGCTGGCTGTTGTGCCGCGGCGCAGGACGGTCTGTGTATGCAAAACTGCACTCCAGATCCTATACACAGGACGGTGACTGACAGTGTGGACTATGGACGATCTGTGAGCTACGAACGACTTGGACCCGCGGATACCCGACACATTTCATCTCGTCAGATAGTCAGCCCCAGCTGGACCAGAGCTGTTTATGTGGTACCAGGGCCTGATTTGCTGATACTCCATGCCGCTCAAACTACACACTGGCCGCTTGAGTCTGGTGTTTATTGCTAAATTTAAGTTTATTTTTCGCTTTACACGATGCTTGGGTGCTGAGCGGAGCACTGCCATATTCTCAACGCAGCTCGTTCAAAGACAAGTTTCCTGCAAAGTGTTTGCTGTCTAACAAGTCCCACAAGCCTTTTTTGAAACTCGAAATACATTGTTCAATGTTCATGATGTCATCCGATACGTCGTCCAGTTTTGAAAGCTAGATACCTTTAATCTAAAATAGGTTAACGGAAGCTGACAGAGCTGGTCGAGAAAAAAAAATGGGAGGGTCACATGTGTCTCACACATGTGTGCTATGTGTGCCTCATATGTGCTCATATGTGCTATGAGGCATGTGTGCCTCACACGTGTGCTAGGAATGTATGTCTCATTAAACATTCGTGATATTTGAAAATGTTTTAACTTGTGGCAAAATGTCTTGCTCATCAATTTTCCATCACACCGAAATTACGAATTACCCGTCTATGCAAATTAATCATTATTAAACAATAAAAGTGTGTCACTTATTATAAGTACCGCAAATGTTGCATCATAGGTTGCGGAATATCCGACGCGCTAAGTCCATTGTTAGGCTTTCCCTCCAGTGAGCCAGCCGGGTCACTGTCTTCAGCCTGCGTGTGACAGCCCCAGCGGCGGCGGCGTTCCGGCGGCGGCGGCGGCGGCGTTCCGGCTGAGAGTGGCGACACACCGGGACGGGTCCGGTCGGGTGGGGGGCCGCTCCACACCTGCAGCGGCCGGTCCCGCGCCGGTCCCGCTGCATTCCTGCCGCCTCTGAGAGCCTCCGTCCCGGCTGCCTGCGCGGCGGAGCTGAGATCCTGGCCGACAGACAGGGTGCGGGGTGCGAGCCGGTCTGCCGGTCTGCCGGTTCGCTGTGCAAGAGAGAGAGTCGGTCGGCCGGCCGTCTCGGCCAGAGCTGGTTTGGTGGCCGGACGGCGCCCCCAGGACCGGCCGACCGTCTCCCACCCCGAGGTACACCTACAGCGAAAAAAATCGACAGAAAATTGCCGGCAAATTACGGCATCTTTGGAATTCGTCCCTTGAAAACAGCACATGATGTTATTTGATTATATCCTTCTGGGTATCTCAGGTCCAAAGGTCTTTGGTGGACCTTCTGCTGTATTCTTTTTCATATCACAAATTCCCATCTTTCCGTAATCGTGTGACATGATGCGTGCATTTTTTTCTTCATTTCCGCAGCACACAGGTACAGCGACGCATTTACAATGGTTTCTCATTCATGTGAAACGTCCGCCTGTTTTACATAATGTCGAAACACCACTTGTCCAAATGTACTATATTTTAGTTAGGTGTGAAGTTATTTTTAACATTCAACTACTTTGCTATTCAACTACTCAACTACTTTGTCAGCAGAACCAGTTGAAGGAAATGTAATGTTCCTTCAACTGGTTCTGCTGACCTATTTAACTCCAATGCAGGTCGCCATCTAGTTTTGCTCAATGTCCCTTGTTGAAATTACCGCTCAAACCTTTTGGCTGGTTCACCAGCTCAAATTTCGTCCATTAGCCTAAAGTTTGGGTTCAGCCAATGGATGACTGCATACAGAGCGCCTTCGAGGGTAATTTAAACGAAAATAGACAGATACCAGTGACAACAGCTGCACTTGTGAACGGGTGTACAATTACGCGTAACCCTATCAACACTTGGTTGAAATATTTTGTTATGCAATATTGCACTGAATGCAGATCATCAGTCATCACTGAATGCTGTGGATAACGGTATCCAAAATATCCACCGCCATCTAATTTCGATAAAATCTGCATTTACATAAGGAATAAATGCAATTCTGACTTGCATCTTACTATTTCCCGTACACATGGACATACCTTCAATATGCTTCCTGAACCTGTGGCCGATTTTGCTCACCGTTGACCTTGTCGCTGTTGTAGTGCTGTAGATAACCTAGATGTTGGCGGCTCTCGGAACAATATCGAGGTTACGCTGCGCACCACGCATGATACGGCGAAGAATAAAAAAACGTTCGTCAAGGCTTAGCAGCGTGATAAATTCACGTGTGCAGTACTATGCCTACTAAGTTTGGGGATCCAACTCAATAATTCAAGAAGTTAAAGCGTCTGAAGGGAAATGTCAAAAACGTACACTCATTCATGGCCAACCGACTGCAAAATTCCGGCGAATTTTCTCATCCACTGGTTTTTCCCGTTGCAATGACTACCATTTCGGCTCCACGTGTCAACACGCTTGGAAACACAACACACAATTTCAGACACGCGCGCGCGCGACACACACACACACACACACACACACACACACACACACACACACACACACACACACACACACACACACACACACACACACACACACACACACACACACACACACACACACACACACACACACACACACACACACACACACACACACACACACACACACACACACACACACACACACACACACACACACACACACACACACACACACACACACACACACACACACACACACACACACACACACACACACACACACACACACACACACACACACACACACACACACACACACACACACACACACACACACACACACACACACACACACACACACACACACACACACACACACACACACACACACACGCACACGCACACGCACGCGCGCGCACGCACGCGCGCACGCACACACGCGCGCGCACACACGCACACGCGCACACACGCGCACCCGCGCGCACCCGCGCGCACCCGCGCGCACCCGCGCACGCACGCACACACACGCACACGCACACACGCACACACACGCACACACACGCACACACACGCACACACACGCACACACACGCACATACACGCACACACAGCCGCGCGCGCACTCCATTTCGAACTCAGCCGGGCAACCACCATGTATGGAATGGTGATGATGAAAATGAGTTGTTTCTTCAGCGACCAATGGTCACAGTGTATGCAGCTCTCATCTTGCCTATTGTTTTGTGTTCACAGGTGATGGAGACAATGTCGCTGACGGATGACGTGGCTAACCTGATGGACACGCTGGGGCCCGTGTACGAGTACGTGGAGGATGAGAACGGCGGCCGTCCGGCGCGGAAGAAGCACGTGCGCTTCTCTGCCGACGAGGAGGCGCCCGCCACCAACGGTCACAGCGGGCTGGAGGAGGCGGCGGAGACCGCCCCGGAGACGGAGTCCCGGCCAACGGCAGGACAGAACGGCGTGCTGCCGCCGCCAGCAGCAACGGAGGAAAGGAACGGAGAACAGCAGCAGCAGGAGCGCTGGACCGGCTCGGTCACCTCTGACACAGACGAGGACGAGGAGTTCAATGATCCGGTCGGGGTAAGTTGTCTGTACTGTAAGGGACAAAATCAAACGGCTGGTATCGAAGAATATACTAGCTTAAAGTAGGCTTTGATTGGTGATAACTGGCTTGTTTATTTCGCTTTTAACCCGCACCGTGGTGGGGGGGGGGGGGGGCGTTTAGACCCCCCCCCCCTTGGGACATCAATTACCCACATAGTGTGATTTTTTAACTCTGGTCATATCAGGTCAGGTCACCAGGCCAGGTCACGTGACCCCACCTCTAAAAATGTGTCTGGTCGTACCACAGCCACAGTTTTTGGCTGATCGATTTCGTACTTACAGGATTTCATAAGGCCAAAAGTACCTACAATGCGTATATCTCGGATTTTTTTTTATATCGGTGACCTAAGTTCGGGTCATTTTCGTGACCTTCCCATTATAAGTCGATGGGGAAATAATCAAATGCTTCTTATTCTGAGGATACGAATTAGATCAGCCCAATTCCTTCTGGATCATGTTATAGGCCATTCTTGAAGTTGCAGTTGCAAATTTTGTTCAGTGACCCTTGCAGGGTCAGATGAGGTCATCCGAAGTCACCAACACTTTTTTGCCAATAATCCTCGACAAAATCAAGATAGATAAGTGAAACAGACAACAATGTGTTTGTCTCGTTGCGACACGTCTCCCAATGTGCAACATGCCCTAATTGGGTCACCACTTGACCTTGACCTGAGCCAAATTTATAAGTTGACCTAACCTGGTCATCATGCATATGATGCAAAGCGCCTTGGCGAGACAAACACGATGGCGTCAGCATTATTGCTCTATCTTTATTAGGTACAAAGATATTTGTGAAAACTGTTTTGCTAGAAAAAATAGCCTTGTTCATAATTGATGAGCTCTGGAGCTTAAACTATTGACCTGAGCTTAAATCTGAGGACATCTTTTTTCAAGAGCTTTCCATTGCTTTTTTCGGTTTGTTCCTAGCTATCACAGTTCCTGTGATATCTGGGGGTTTCTGGAACGAAGCCCTAAAACTTGAAAATCTGACCCTTGATGACCTCTGGTGACTTAATATTGACCTAAGAAAAAAAAATGCCTGCAATAGTTTCAAAATGCATTTTGACGAGGTTTCAAACGGTGTTTTCGGTTTTTGTCTGCGTCTTATAGGAGCCGAGTTAGAGGGGGGGGCGTCGGAACGGCCCCCCCCCCCCCCCCCGGCACGGCGAAGGTGGCGCCGAGCACCGGCACGGCACGGGTTAATGGAATTCAACGTATTTGGTTGGGAGATCATTGCATCCTAGTGTGAACGGCTGGGTCGGAGGGTGTCTCATCGATACCTGTGTGGTGGGTGATGGGTGTGTAGTTATTTGTATGCCGTGTCGGTAGTTCTGTTCACCGTACAGCGTGGTTTCCGATGGGTGCTGCAATCCTACTTAGCCAGTAGGGGCCGGGTGGAAATGGCATGGAAAGCATTGCGTTGATTGCATGCTGTTTCTTCGTCTCGTCTTTCCTCGTCACCCTTGTCCTCGTCGGCGCAAATATGTATGCGCGAATCCCCGCGCCCGAATTTCTTTGTCTTGGAATTTGTTATATTATGTTTCTTCGGAATTGACAAATCTTTGTCGGACATTTATTCGACTCCATACACTTCGTGTCTGCATATACGAGAGAAATATGCAGAATTTTTCTGATTCTGATTCAGAATTGATGCAGGTTTTTCAGGTGAAATTCACCTGCATTCAGAATTGATGCAGGATTCAGGTTTGATGCAGAATTTTCTGATTCAGAATTCGTATGCATTCTCTCTACGAATTTTCGCGCGAACAAACCTCCGTCTCACTTGTTATGCAGCTTCGTTATTCCATAGATTTTCGTTTTTATAACGACATAGTACGGTGATTGCGTAATTAGCCTCACCTGATACGCCATTCCTTTCACGTTATATCCTCTCACTTTTGCATCCATGCTTTGCTTATTTGATGCTCGAACCCTGATTACTACCATCCGATAACGCGATTAATGTTAAACGGCAGAATCTTCAATCAAACGTGAAACTAGCCCGAAAGCCGGTACCCGCCTCTCATGTCACGGTCTGTATGTGGATGCTGATGTGACTGGTTTGTGTGTGTGACGGTCCGGTGTGTGACGGTCCGGTGTGTGACGGTCCGGTGTATGTGGCGTGTGTCACGATCTGTATGTGGATGCTGATGTGACGGGTTTGTGTGTGTGACGGTCCGGTGTGTGACGGTCCTGTATGTGACGGTCCTGTGTGTGACGGTCCGGTGTATGTGGCGTGTGCCGCGTGCCGTGCACGGCAGGAGGCGGAGGTGGTGACCGGACGGAGGGACGCCACGGAGGCCCGACTGGACGCGCTGCATCACCAGCTGCGCACCCTGACCCGGCTGGTGGACTCTGCCGGGTCACAGATGCAGCGCGCCACGGTATGTTCAACAGGCACATGATGCTGTATGTTAGTCGGCCTGCTTAACGGGGACTAACATATTGCATCAACATAGTCGACATATGTCGACTTAGAGGCACTGGGTGGCAGTCAGACGGTCAAACGATAGTCCGTAAAACGCTCGCTCTTTGTTGTAGCCGAATTGTCTGATAACTATTGTAATCATAATCAGTCTGTATTGTTTCTGTTGTGATATCTTGCTAACATTTGAGTTTTTTAGTTTCTGAGGAAGCTCGACATTGAAAGACCTATCTTTACTTTGAATATTTTGGCAATGCAGTGGGCATAGAGACAATGTATTGTGGTCCGGGTCCGTCGACCTCCCATGTGCACGATCTGTTCCTGTGCCCGGTGTTGATTCACCATGTGTGCATGTGACGACGTCCGCTGAGCTGTACGTCTGTGTGTGTGTGTCGGTCAGGGCGGCTCGTCGCTGGCGAACGGCACCACCTCTTCTGCTGCTGTGGCTCCGGTGGCGGCTGTGAACGGCGCGCTGATGCCGGTGTCGGCAAGACACACCAGCTGTCCGGGTAAGCATGCCGTGACGGCGCGCTACTGCTCAATCGCTCAGAGCGATAGGCACTGGCTGTGTGTGCATTCCGTTGTCGTGTGTTTCTTGGCCGGTTTCTTACCTGCAGCTGTTTCTTAGCTCGTAATTTATGGGTAACAAGTAATCCCTTCTATGGGCGAGTCCGCGTTTCACTGGGGCGAGTCCGCGTTTCACTGGGGCGTGTCCGTGTTTCACTGGGGCGTGTCCGTGTTTAACTGGGACGTGTCCGCGCTTAGCTGGGACGTGTCCGCGTTTCACCGGGGCGAGTCCGTGTTTCACTGGGGCGTGTCCGTGTTTCACTGGGGCGTGTCCGTGTTTAACTGGGACGTGTCCGCGTTTCACCGGGGCGAGTCCGCGTTTCACTGGGGCGTGTCCGTGTTTCACTGGGGCGTGTCCGTGTTTAACTGGGACGTGTCCGCGTTTCACCGGGGCGAGTCCGCGTTTCACTGGGGCGTGTCCGTGTTTCACTGGGGCGTGTCCGTGTTTAACTGGGACGTGTCCGCGTTTCACCGGGGCGAGTCCGCGTTTCACTGGGGCGTGTCCGTGTTTCACTGGGGCGTGTCCGTGTTTAACTGGGACGTGTCCGCGTTTCACCGGGGCGAGTCCGCGTTTCACTGGGGCGTGTCCGTGTTTCACTGGGGCGTGTCCGTGTTTAACTGGGACGTGTCCGCGTTTCACCGGGGCGAGTCCGCGTTTCACTGGGGCGTGTCCGTGTTTCACTGGGGCGTGTCCGTGTTTAACTGGGACGTGTCCGCGTTTCACCGGGGCGAGTCCGCGTTTCACTGGGGCGTGTCCGTGTTTCACTGGGGCGTGTCCGTGTTTCACTGGGGCGTGTCCGTGTTTAACTAGGACGTGTCCGCGTTTCACCGGGGCGAGTCCGCGTTTCACTGGGGCGTGTCCGCGTTTCACCGGGGCGAGTCCGTGTTTAATCGGGGCTTGTCCGTGTTTAATCGGGGCTTGTCCGTGTTTAATCGGGGCTTGTCCGTGTTTAATCGGGGCTTGTCCGTGTTTAACTGGGACGTGTCCGTGTTTAACCGGTACCCCACCGTCATTCCACCCAGCAGGCGTACATGACGAACTCCGAGCTCTGGTGCGAGACATGAGGGATGACCTGGACACGGTCACCGGCCGACTCCGCTGTCTGGAGGCTACACACAGCAGCGCGCACAGCGAAAAGGTCAGTCGGACATAGATGGCAGCACTGGCGTCCTCACTTAACCGCCCCGCAACGACCGTGTTGTCTGTGTGTGTGTGTGTGTGTGTGTGTGTGTGTGTGTGTGTGTGTGTGTGTGTGTGTGTGTGTGTGTGTGTGTGTGTGTGTGTGTGTGTGTGTGTGTGTGTGTGTGTGTGTGTGTGTGTGTGTGTGTGTGTGTGTGTGTGTGTGTGTGTGTGTGTGTGTGTGTGTGTGTGTGTGTGTGTGTGTGTGTGTGTGTGTGTGTGTGTGTGTGTGTGTGTGTGTGTGTGTGTGTGTGTGTGTGTGTGTGTGTGTGTGTGTGTGTGTGTGTGTGTGTGTGTGTGTGTGTGTGTGTGTGTGTGTGTGTGTGTGTGTGTGTGTGTGTGTGTGTGTGTGTGTGTGTGTGTGTGTGTGTGTGTGTGTGTGTGTGTGTGTGTGTGTGTGTGTGTGTGTGTGTGTGTGTGTGTGTGTGTGTGTGTGTGTGTGTGTGTGTGTGTGTGTGTGTGTGTGTGTGTGTGTGTGTGTGTGTGTGTGTGTGTGTGTGTGTGTGTGTGTGTGTGTGTGTGTGTGTGTGTGTGTGTGTGTGTGTGTGTGTGTGTGTGTGTGTGTGTGTGTGTGTGTGTGTGTGTGTGTGTGTGTGTGTGTGTGTGTGTGTGTGTGTGTGTGTGTGTGTGTGTGTGTGTGTGTGTGTGTGTGTGTGTGTGTGTGTGTGTGTGTGTGTGTGTGTGTGTGTGTGTGTGTGTGTGTGTGTGTGTGTGTGTGTGTGTGTGTGTGTGTGTGTGTGTGTGTGTGTGTGTGTGTGTGTGTGTGTGTGTGTGTGTGTGTGTGTGTGTGTGTGTGTGTGTGTGTGTGTGTGTGTGTGTGTGTGTGTGTGTGTGTGTGTGTGTGTGTGTGTCTGTGTCTGTGTCTGTGTCTGTGTCTGTGTTATTCTGACCGATAGTGTGGCTTCTTTGACTATGTGGAATGTTATTCTGACCAGTGATGTGTCTGTGTTTCTGTGTTATTCTGACCAGTGATGTGTCTGTGTTTCTGTGTTATTCTGACCAGTGATGTGTCTGTGTTTCAGTGTTATTCTGACCTGTGATGTGTCTGTGTTTCAGTGTTATTCTGACCAGTGATGTGTCTGTGTTTCAGTGTTATTCTGACTGACACTGCGTCTCTGTGTTTCAGTGTGTGGTGAGGCCGTGGTGGCAGGTGCCGGTTTCAGTGTTATTCTGACTGACACTGTGTCTCCATATTTCAGTGTGTGGTGAGGCCGTGGTGGCAAGTGCCGGTTTCAGTGTTATTCTGACTGACACTGCGTCTCCGTGTTTCAGTGTGTGGTGAGGCCGTGGTGGCAGGGGCCGGTTTCAGTGTTATTCTGACTGACACTGCGTCTCCATGTTTCAGTGTGTGGTGAGGCCGTGGTGGCAGGTGCCGGAGCTGACGCCCCGCTCGCTGCTGCTGCTGCTGGCCTGGCCGCTGGTGCTGCAGCTGGTGCTGCGTCTGCTTAGTGCCCGCAGGCGCCGGCAGTGACACCAGGTGACAACAGGCAATACAAGGTGTCACGGGATGACACCAGGTGTCACGGGATGACACCAGGTGTCACGGGTTGACACCAGGTGTCACGGGTTGACACCAGGTGTCACGGGATGACACCAGGTGTCACAGGTTGACACCAGGTGACAGCGGGTGGTACGGGGCGACGCAAAGCGACCGAGTTACACAAGCCAGCACAAGGTGGTAATCAGTGGGCACTTTGTAATGCCAGGTTACAGCAAATGACACTAGGTGGCAGCACCAGTCGACGCCAAGTGACCTCTGAGATGCGGAGATGGGACCTGATTTGCTCTACCACACGCCTTTGGGCATTGCACGGGAGGTGGAGTTAGGCATACCGGGGAGTGTGTTGAGTGATGTGTTCGGGTCTGGGAGTGTCTGTGTGCAATTCGGTCTTTAAGGGCCGGTGAGTGTGTGTCTGCGAGTACCCGTGTCTGTGTGTGTCTGTGAGTGTGAATGTTCGTGAGTGCCTGTGAGTGCCTGTGAGTGCCTGTGAGACCGTGGCTTGACTGTCCTACCCAGACTTCCTAGCGCCGTACACACCCGTCCCTCCCGGCTCCTGCCCTGAGGAGGCGTCGGCTCATTGTTACCCGGCACATAGGCGTTACCCAGCACACACGAGGTGGCGCCACTGATACCTGGCATCCACGGCCGATCGGTAGGCTTAGTCGTCTTATGTTTGTTGTTTCGCGGGCTGGGTCACTGCTGAGTCCGATCACCCTGCAATTGGTGGAGGAAACAATTGAGAGCGTTGTTTATTGTGGGATCAGTTGTACGATGCTGGTCATTGTTTTACGTAAAGGGAGGGTTGCATAATATGGTGGCATGTTTATGATTTAGTTGCAAGCTGAATTTATTTTCATCGATGACATCGATGTATCGACATCGGTCAATGGCATGTTAACATGTGGATTGTTTAAACACGGGATCTGTCGAGCTTCCAAGCCGTAAGCGGACTAAGAGCTCTGTAAGGCCTGTGTTAGAATAGGGGAGCCGCTACCTCCAGCCGGCTCACTTTGTTAAGTTTTGTTTTAATCAGCTATCAATAATACTGTGGCGAGAGACAGTGGTTGACCTCGGTAGTTAATGTTACGCAGTCCACTGTTGCCAGTTGTGTATGGATTTACCGTACCCGTGTCATTCCGATGGAGTGGTGGGACTTTGGCGCGCTGTTTGTTCATTTTGTCGTATCGGTACCGAAAGATGAGAGGTGCGCGTACTACTGCTGATGCTGCAATAACACACAGCCAACGGTCAGCCGGGACCGACGACGACGGACGGCGAATGGCATGGTTACACTTGTTATGCATAGAGTATATTGTGATCCCTACAGACGTGTGCCGGCGTGTGTCCGTCGAAGTATGGCAGCGCATGTTTTCTCAATACATGATTCACACATAATATGATGTAGTTCTTGGTGCACGATGTCGCCGTGCAAGCGCTCCGTGCTTTTACCGCGCGGTCACAAACAGCCACGCTGTGTGTTGGCTCCAACATACTTTGGCTCCAACATACTTTGGCTCCACATACTTTGGCTCCACAAGTCTCCAAAAGTGTTGGTTCCACAGGTCTTTGGAGCAAGTCTGGCCTTGACATTCTTTTCCTGGATAGGCTCTTACCCAGGGTATGACGGTAACAGCCCAGTCTCGGAAGTAACGCTGAGCCAGCCATCGCCCATGGCTATTTGGCTGTACTGCCACTCTGGCACTGCACTGAACCCTCCAGCCCCGCCACGGTGGCGAGATATGGCAGCATTCCGCGTAATTAACATTCCAGTTAGGCGTGATTGCATGGTTCTCGGAAGGTATTGTGTCCTGGCTATTCCTGGTTGGATACCATTCTGAAAGCACTTAACCGTGAAAGTATTGTTCAAGGGCTCGCTAGACTTGCATCTGAAGTGGTCTTTTTCGTCGTTTTCCCCCAGTCTAGCGCTAACAGGAGTTAGAATCTGAGCGGCGACTGAATCCATCCCTTCCAGTGGGTCCAATGTCAGGAGTTTTTCGTTGTTCTAATTTGTTCATTGTTTTCTGTGACGTGTTGCGGTTTTATTTTTCCTGCTGCTTCCTATATGATGTGCACGGCATATAAATGAATACAGTTACATGTCTTTAAACAATGCTGCAATATAATCGCTCACAAAGGAGTGGTACAAATAGTATCCCGCATGCCCTAAATTTTCCGAAACCGTGACAAACATTTATGTATGGACGAAGATAATATATATAAATAGTATAAAGTGTGGCCTCGGCTAAGTGATTAAAGTGATAAATACCGTCTGAGCACAGCGTATAAGAAAGTTACGATTAAAGCCGCGAAAACATTGGGATGCTTGTCAAAATGTGACTAAGTTCTTTTGATATTGTGCAAAGGCGGATAAGTGTCATTACAATCAGTTCAAGCGTGGGATTCTACAAGTCGGCAGTTCAAGGATAAGCCTATAGTATTTTGACCATCAGCATGTATTGCTAGTGAATGGGATAGGTTGGCTGAATGATACCAACTCTCACATTACAATGGGCGTATATGCCGTGGTCATTTTGTTGCATTTGGCTTCCTTTATTGTTGCTACTCAATGCAAGCATAATATATCGGATTTTATACCGCCGGATTACTCAAGTGACCTCCCTCCACCTCCGGTGGCAAAAGACGGCAGACATCTCATCAAAATATCAATCCAGTTCATCAACCTGATGGACATCGACGAATTGAAGGGTTCCATACAGTTCTCCTGCTTTCTCCGGGTGTTTTGGGTCGACTCGCGACTGCACCTCCAGAATACTTCAAAACACGACCCTCTAAGAGTCCCGCAGTCGGTCGCTAAACCACTGTGGCGACCAGACGTCGTCATCGAAAA
This sequence comes from Chirona hameri, assembly GCA_036785665.1. Lineage (NCBI taxonomy): Eukaryota > Metazoa > Arthropoda > Thecostraca > Balanomorpha > Balanidae > Chirona > Chirona hameri. Next base: position 24,587 of record JAXIVJ010014556.1, read on the forward strand.
CGTTCGCAAGGTGGTTAGAAATGGCATCATCAAGCCCACGATTTACACCGGCAGGTTCTGGGGACAGGTGATGTTCGTGTCCAAGTATCTGTCGATGCGAATCGGTTGCTCCTTCCAGTACAAAGGCTACCCTTTGGACATCCAGATATGCCGTCTCCATGTTACAAACATGGGCATGACCACAAGCGACATCGATTTGAACTGGAACGATCCGTCGTACATTATGGAGCCGAACACATTCCTCACGTTTCAAGACCGATTCCAGATACGAATGTGTGAAGACAAGACCAAGCCGGTACGTCGAACCAAGCTCGGTGAGCACCCTCAGAAGACTCTCATCATCATCATGGAGCGCAACTACATGACCTACGTGGTGCAGCTGTTCCTGCCCAGCATCCTGTTCGTGCTGATCGC
>JAXIVJ010014556.1:30000-34056 GCA_036785665.1 Chirona hameri
TCTGTCTGTCTGTCTGTCTGTCTGTCTGTCTGTCTGTCTGTCTGTCTGTCTGTCTGTCTGTCTGTCTGTCTGTCTGTCTGTCTGTCTGTCTGTCTGTCTGTCTGTCTGTCTGTCTGTCTGTCTGTCTGTCTGTCTGTCTGTCTGTCTGTCTGTCTGTCTGTCTGTCTGTCTGTCTGTCTGTCTGTCTGTCTGTCTGTCTGTCTGTCTGTCTGTCTGTCTGTCTGTCTGTCTGTCTGTCTGTCTGTCTGTCTGTCTGTCTGTCTGTCTGTCTGTCTGTCTGTCTGTCTGTCTGTCTGTCTGTCTGTCTGTCTGTCTGTCTGTCTGTCTGTCTGTCTGTCTGTCTGTCTGTCTGTCTGTCTGTCTGTCTGTCTGTCTGTCTGTCTGTCTGTCTGTCTGTCTGTCTGTCTGTCTGTCTGTCTGTCTGTCTGTCTGTCTGTCTGTCTGTCTGTCTGTCTGTCTGTCTGTCTGTCTGTCTGTCTGTCTGTCTGTCTGTCTGTCTGTCTGTCTGTCTGTCTGTCTGTCTGTCTGTCTGTCTGTCTGTCTGTCTGTCTGTCTGTCTGTCTGTCTGTCTGTCTGTCTGTCTGTCTGTCTGTCTGTCTGTCTGTCTGTCTGTCTGTCTGTCTGTCTGTCTGTCTGTCTGTCTGTCTGTCTGTCTGTCTGTCTGTCTGTCTGTCTGTCTGTCTGTCTGTCTGTCTGTCTGTCTGTCTGTCTGTCTGTCTGTCTGTCTGTCTGTCTGTCTGTCTGTCTGTCTGTCTGTCTGTCTGTCTGTCTGTCTGTCTGTCTGTCTGTCTGTCTGTCTGTCTGTCTGTCTGTCTGTCTGTCTGTCTGTCTGTCTGTCTGTCTGTCTGTCTGTCTGTCTGTCTGTCTGTCTGTCTGTCTGTCTGTCTGTCTGTCTGTCTGTCTGTCTGTCTGTCTGTCTGTCTGTCTGTCTGTCTGTCTGTCTGTCTGTCTGTCTGTCTGTCTGTCTGTCTGTCTGTCTGTCTGTCTGTCTGTCTGTCTGTCTGTCTGTCTGTCTGTCTGTCTGTCTGTCTGTCTGTCTGTCTGTCTGTCTGTCTGTCTGTCTGTCTGTCTGTCTGTCTGTCTGTCTGTCTGTCTGTCTGTCTGTCTGTCTGTCTGTCTGTCTGTCTGTCTGTCTGTCTGTCTGTCTGTCTGTCTGTCTGTCTGTCTGTCTGTCTGTCTGTCTGTCTGTCTGTCTGTCTGTCTGTCTGTCTGTCTGTCTGTCTGTCTGTCTGTCTGTCTGTCTGTCTGTCTGTCTGTCTGTCTGTCTGTCTGTCTGTCTGTCTGTCTGTCTGTCTGTCTGTCTGTCTGTCTGTCTGTCTGTCTGTCTGTCTGTCTGTCTGTCTGTCTGTCTGTCTGTCTGTCTGTCTGTCTGTCTGTCTGTCTGTCTGTCTGTCTGTCTGTCTGTCTGTCTGTCTGTCTGTCTGTCTGTCTGTCTGTCTGTCTGTCTGTCTGTCTGTCTGTCTGTCTGTCTGTCTGTCTGTCTGTCTGTCTGTCTGTCTGTCTGTCTGTCTGTCTGTCTGTCTGTCTGTCTGTCTGTCTGTCTGTCTGTCTGTCTGTCTGTCTGTCTGTCTGTCTGTCTGTCTGTCTGTCTGTCTGTCTGTCTGTCTGTCTGTCTGTCTGTCTGTCTGTCTGTCTGTCTGTCTGTCTGTCTGTCTGTCTGTCTGTCTGTCTGTCTGTCTGTTCTGTCTGTCTGTCTGTCTGTCTGTCTGTCTGTCTGTCTGTCTGTCTGTCTGTCTGTCTGTCTGTCTGTCTGTCTGTCTGTCTGTCTGTCTGTCTGTCTGTCTGTCTGTCTGTCTGTCTGTCTGTCTGTCTGTCTGTCTGTCTGTCTGTCTGTCTGTCTGTCTGTCTGTCTGTCTGTCTGTCTGTCTGTCTGTCTGTCTGTCTGTCTGTCTGTCTGTCTGTCTGTCTGTCTGTCTGTCTGTCTGTCTGTCTGTCTGTCTGTCTGTCTGTCTGTCTGTCTGTCTGTCTGTCTGTCTGTCTGTCTGTCTGTCTGTCTGTCTGTCTGTCTGTCTGTCTGTCTGTCTGTCTGTCTGTCTGTCTGTCTGTCTGTCTGTCTGTCTGTCTGTCTGTCTGTCTGTCTGTCTGTCTGTCTGTCTGTCTGTCTGTCTGTCTGTCTGTCTGTCTGTCTGTCTGTCTGTCTGTCTGTCTGTCTGTCTGTCTGTCTGTCTGTCTGTCTGTCTGTCTGTCTGTCTGTCTGTCTGTCTGTCTGTCTGTCTGTCTGTCTGTCTGTCTGTCTGTCTGTCTGTCTGTCTGTCTGTCTGTCTGTCTGTCTGTCTGTCTGTCTGTCTGTCTGTCTGTCTGTCTGTCTGTCTGTCTGTCTGTCTGTCTGTCTGTCTGTCTGTCTGTCTGTCTGTCTGTCTGTCTGTCTGTCTGTCTGTCTGTCTGTCTGTCTGTCTGTCTGTCTGTCTGTCTGTCTGTCTGTCTGTCTGTCTGTCTGTCTGTCTGTCTGTCTGTCTGTCTGTCTGTCTGTCTGTCTGTCTGTCTGTCTGTCTGTCTGTCTGTCTGTCTGTCTGTCTGTCTGTCTGTCTGTCTGTCTGTCTGTCTGTCTGTCTGTCTGTCTGTCTGTCTGTCTGTCTGTCTGTCTGTCTGTCTGTCTGTCTGTCTGTCTGTCTGTCTGTCTGTCTGTCTGTCTGTCTGTCTGTCTGTCTGTCTGTCTGTCTGTCTGTCTGTCTGTCTGTCTGTCTGTCTGTCTGTCTGTCTGTCTGTCTGTCTGTCTGTCTGTCTGTCTGTCTGTCTGTCTGTCTGTCTGTCTGTCTGTCTGTCTGTCTGTCTGTCTGTCTGTCTGTCTGTCTGTCTGTCTGTCTGTCTGTCTGTCTGTCTGTCTGTCTGTCTGTCTGTCTGTCTGTCTGTCTGTCTGTCTGTCTGTCTGTCTGTCTGTCTGTCTGTCTGTCTGTCTGTCTGTCTGTCTGTCTGTCTGTGTCTGTCTGTCTGTCTGTCTGTCTGTCTGTCTGTCTGTCTGTCTGTCTGTCTGTCTGTCTGTCTGTCTGTCTGTCTGTCTGTCTGTCTGTCTGTCTGTCTGTCTGTCTGTCTGTCTGTCTGTCTGTCTGTCTGTCTGTCTGTCTGTCTGTCTGTCTGTCTGTCTGTCTGTCTGTCCTGTCTGTCTGTCTGTCTGTCTGTCTGTCTGTCTGTCTGTCTGTCTGTCTGTCTGTCTGTCTGTCTGTCTGTCCTGTCTGTCTGTCTGTCTGTCTGTCTGTCTGTCTGTCTGTCTGTCTGTCTGTCTGTCTGTCTGTCTGTCTGTCTGTCTGTCTGTCTGTCTGTCTGTCTGTCTGTCTGTCTGTCTGTCTGTCTGTCTGTCTGTCTGTCTGTCTGTCTGTCTGTCTGTCTGTCTGTCTGTCTGTCTGTCTGTCTGTCTGTCTGTCTGTCTCTGCCAGCCCAGCCAGCCAGCCAGCCAGCCAGCCAGCCAGCCAGCAGCCAGCCAGCCAGCAGCCACCAGCCAGCCAGCCAGCCAGCCAGCCAGCCAGCCAGCAGCCAGCCAGCCAGCCAGCCACGCCAGCCAGCCAGCCAGCCAGCCAGCCAGTCCCAGCCAGCAGCCAGCCAGCCAGCCAGCCAGCCAGCCAGCCAGCCAGCCAGCCAGCCAGCCAGCCAGCCAGCCAGCCAGCCAGCCAGCCAGCCAGCCAGCCAGCCAGCCAGCCAGCCAGCAGCCAGCCAGCCAGCCAGCTCAGCAGCCAGCCAGCCAGCCAGCCAGCCAGCCAGCCAGCCAGCCAGCCAGCCAGCCAGCCAGCCAGCCAGCCAGCCAGCCAGCCAGCCAGCCAGCCAGCCAGCCAGCCAGCCAGCCAGCCAGCCAGCCTAGCCAGCCAGCCAGCCAGCCAGCCAGCAGCAGCCAGCCAGCCAGCCAGCCAGCCAGCCAGCCAGCCAGCCAGCCAGCCAGCCAGCCAGCCAGCCAGCCAGCCAGCCAGCCAGCCAGCCAGCCAGCCAGCCAGCCAGCCAGCCAGCCAGCCAGCCAGGCCAGCCAGCCAGCCAGCCAGGCCAGCCAGCCAGCCAGCCAGCAGCCAGCCAGCCAGCCAGCCCAGCCAGCCAGCCAGCCAGCCAGCCAGCCAGCCAGCCAGCCCCAGCCCC
>JAXIVJ010014557.1:0-34053 GCA_036785665.1 Chirona hameri
AAATGCCATATTCGTTTCTTTTTCAGCTCGAAATACCCCGTATAGCCAAATTTCAAGACAACTTTTATGGTGACCTATTTCCTTTAACCTCACTCTTGAATTATTATAAGCGGTTATTTGCTCTTTCAAGGAAACAAATATTTTTAGCTGAATGATTAACCACATATGTATGTCAAACATACCTATGTAAGCATGGTTTTATGGTAAAAACTGACAAGGAAGAAATGTTAAGGACTGCTGCCTTCAATACTTTATCATTTGCATTTTAATTCTTCCTGGGCCACAAATATTGTATTTAAGCTCACACGTCTTACACAAACGTTCCCTGCACTATAAGTACTTAGGATACAGCCATACGGGGGAGTAAATATCTATTAATGAGTTATTACCGAGCGGGCGCGAAGCGCCCGTGAGGTTTCTCAACTTACTAGACAAATTTACATTTGACCCGGCCCGAACCGGCCCGAACCGACCATACAGACGCTTTTCGGAAGCTAATAACTTTGCAACCACTGCTCCGATTGAGATCGGGTTTTCACCATTGGATAGGACTATCAAATCAATTTTGAGTTTGGTATGGTGCGCTCTTATAAAGGTGGTACCACAGCGTGTGGCACACGCAAACTTCGAAATGAACGAGCATTATTCTTGATCAAAAATGGCATTATTAATCTGAGCATTATTTTTGTATACGCTGAAGCATGCAGCGCTCAGGACGTACTCCGTTTTGGTGGATTAGAGAAAGCAGATCATGAACAATTTGATAAAACTGAATTTATATGTTGGCATGTATGGAGGACTAAAAGGACTAAAAGGACTATGGGTTACTACCTCGTGTGCTCCCGTACCGTTTCATATTTCAAAACTGTTTTAGCTTTACCAGAGCGCGCCCGCTCGGTCATCGCTCAAAATGGCGTTGCACTGGTTATATCTTATATAGATAGGAAGTTCTTATCGTCGAGGGAGCAGATCTTCAACAAATGCATGAGCAGATTGTATGCATGGTTGCTATGCCCTGCCACTTCTGCCTGCAGCTGCGTATCGAGTCATACCCCAGTCGTCGGGCGACTCTGGCTCAATTGTATTCTGTACACGTTTGCTTGCATCTTTTTGCACTCTCCAGTCTCCTGCATGACTGCAATAGACTCGTTTCATTAGCATAAGTTCAGTATATTACAAACCATCCACGATGCTTTTCTGGTTTCAGGTCAATTACAAGCAGTAACGTTACCTATACCTACGATGCAGTACAATCTCACACTTCCACACACGCAGCAGTAATTTATATACACAGCCCACCGGTACACTGTGGTCAGAGGGACATCTCAGATATACACAGCCGACCGGTACACTGTGGTCAGAGGGACATCTCAGATATACACAGCCCACTGGTACACTGTGATCAGAGGGACATCTCAGATATACACAGCCCACCGGTACACTGTGGTCAGAGGGACATCTCAGATATACACAGCCCACCGGTACACTGTGGTCAGAGGGACATCTCAGATATACACAGCCCACCGGTACACTGTGGTCAGAGGGACATCTCAGATATACACAGCCCACCGGTACACTGTGGTCAGAGGGACATCTCAGATATACACAGCCCACCGGTACACTGTGGTCAGAGGGACATCTCAGATATACACAGCCCACCGGTACACTGTGGTCAGAGGGACATCTCAGATATACACAGCCCACCGGTACACTGTGGTCAGAGGGACATCTCAGATATACACAGCCCACTGGTACACTGTGATCAGAGGGACATCTCAGATATACACAGCCCACCGGTACACTGTGGTCAGAGGGACATCTCAGATATACACAGCCCACCGGTACACTGTGGTCAGAGGGACATCTCAGATATACACAGCCCACCGGTACACTGTGGTCAGAGGGACATCTCAGATATACACAGCCCACCGGTACACTGTGGTCAGAGGGATATCTCCGATATACACACTGCACAGCCCACCGGTACACTGTGGTCAGAGGGACATCTCAGATATACACAGCTCACCGGTACACTGTGGTCAGAGGGACATCTCAGATATACACAGCCCACCGGTACACTGTGGTCAGAGGGACATCTCAGATATACACAGCCCACCGGTACACTGTGGTCAAAGGGACATCTCAGATATACACAGCCCACCGGTACACTGTGATCAAAGGGACATCTCAGATATACACAGCCCACCGGTACACTGGTCAGAGGGACATCTCAGATATACACAGTCCACTGGTACACTGTGGTCAGAGGAACATCTCAGATATACACAGCCCACCGGTACACTGTGGTCAGAGGGACATCTCCGATATACACACTGCACAGCCCACCGGTACACTGTGGTCAGAGGGACATCTCAGATATACACACTGCACAGCCCACCGGTACACTGTGGTCAGAGGGACATCTCAGATATACACAGCCCACTGGTACACTGTGGTCAGAGGGACATCTCAGATATACACAGCCCACCGGTACACTGTGGTCAGAGGGACATCTCAGATATACACACTACACAGCCCACCGGTACACTGTGGTCAGAGGGACATCTCAGATATACACAGCCCACCGGTACACTGGGGTCAGAGGGACATCTCAGATATACACACTACACAGCCCACCGGTACACTGTGGTCAGAAGGACATCTCAGATATACACAGCCCACCGGTACACTGTGGTCAGAAGGACATCTCAGATATACACACTACACAGCCCACCGGTACACTGTGGTCAGAGGAACATCTCAGATATACACAGCCCACCGGTACACTGTGATCAGAGGGACATCTCAGATATACACAGCCCACCGGTATACTGTGATCAGAGGGACATCTCAGATATACACAGCCCACCGGTACACTGTGGTCAGAGGGACATCTCAGATATACACACTACACAGCCCACCGGTACACTGTGATCAGAGGGACATCTCAGATATACACAGCCCACCGGTACACTGTGGTCAGAGGGACATCTCAGATATACACACTACACAGCCCACCGGTACACTGTGATCAGAGGGACATCTCAGATATACACAGCCCACCGGTGCACTGTGGTCAGAGGGACATCTCAGATATACACAGCCCACCGGTACACTGTGGTCAGAGGGACATCCCAGCTATACACAGCCCACCGGTACACTGTGGTCAGAGGGACATCTCAGATATACACACTACACAGCCCACCGGTACACTGTGGTCAGAGGGACATCTCAGATATACACACTACACAGCCCACCGGTACACTGTGGTCAGAGGGACATCTCAGATATACACAGCCCACCGGTACACTGTGGTCAGAGGGACATCTCAGATATACACAGCCTACCGGTACACTGGTCAGAAGGACATCTCAGATATACACAGCCCACCGGTACACTGTGGTCAGAGGGACATCTCAGATATACACACTACACAGCCCACCGGTACACTGTGGTCAGAGGGACATCTCAGATATACACAGCCCACCGGTACACTGTGATCAGAGGGACATCTCAGATATACACAGCCCACCGGTACACTGTGGTCAGAGGGACATCTCCGATATACACACTACACAGCCCACCGGTACACTGTGGTCAGAGGGACATCTCAGATATACACAGCCCACCGGTACACTGTGATCAGAGGGACATCTCAGATATACACAGCCCACCGGTACACTGTGGTCAGAGGGACATCTTAGATATACACAGCCCACCGGTACACTGTGATCAGAGGGACATCTCAGATATACACAGCCCACCGGTACACTGTGGTCAGAGGGACATCTTAGATATACACAGCCCACCGGTACACTGTGATCAGAGGGACATCTCAGATATGCACAGCCCACCGGTACACTGTGGTCAGAGGGACATCTCAGATATACACACTACACAGCCCACCAGTACAGTGTGGTCAGAGGGACATCTCAGATATACACAGCCCACCGGTACACTGTGATCAGAGGGACATATCAGATATACACAGCCCACCGGTACACTGTGGGCAGAGGGACATCTCAGATATACACAGCCCACCGGTACACTGTGGTCAGAGGGACATCTCAGATATACACAGCCCACCGGTACACTGTGGTCAGAGGGACATCTCAGATATACATACTAAACAGCCCACCGGTACACTGTGGTCAGAGGGACATCTCAGATATACACAGCCCACCGAGTCACCTGATGAAGGTTTGTACCGAAATATAGTGACACTTTTTTCGACTATTTTCCGAACTATTGAGACTCAAGTCATTTGTATTGTTAGTTTGTTATTTTCGTCCAGACGCGTTGAATGATATGCAGTATGACCTCCTTCTAACATTTGGTGACCTTCACGTACGGTTAATGTCAAGGTTCAAGGTTAGGTTTCCAATTGTGGCATATGTGGCGATCTTATATATCTTAAAACTTGTCTTGTTGCGAGGAATTAGATTGTGCTTAAATGACGCCTGATCGTCAATGACAACTTTTAAATTCATTTGAATTTGAATGTCGAGTAGTAACTTCATAACTTCCTTCTCGGTGTAAAGAAAGCCCGAAAATGTCTCAGCTTGCTTTATAATCATCAACGATCGCGCAATTATTTTAATACCAATGAATTCCTATCTTGAAGACAAGTTCAAAGCTATATAACATCGCCGTATAGGTCAAATTTGGAAAGGTGACCTTGCCCCGTGACCTTGACCTTAGGTCAAGGTCATCAAATGTCAGACAGAAGTCATGCTGCACAGCATTCAACACGTATTGATGATAACAACAAAGAACGTTTATCGTGCTTCTAGCTTTATTCAGTCAAAAGGTATAATCAAATAACTAATTTGTATATGAAATAGCATGTAAAAGGAGAAAAAATGAGATATTTAGAGACAAATATCCATCAATTTTATTTTTGCACTTAATTGACACGTCCTTACACGTAAGAATAGCATAGCGAAAACAAAAATAACCCAAGTTCGCAAAGGGAAAAATGGAGGGAGGGGTACCTTTTAGGTCATATGGAGGCCCCAGTGAAATTAGCCCCCCCCCCCCCCATATTGGGAGGCTGGATCCGCCAGTGGATGAAGTCTGTTTTATTTTCGTTCATTGTCAAAGAGTTAGCACAGAACCAGGACTGAAGCTCACAGATAGTGAGCTCCAGACGCTATTTGAGATCGGTAAGACCCGGCCTGTTAGGGATCGCGCAGTCAAGATGCATGGTGTCGCCAGCGTAGGAGATGAGGTGACCATGCGTCAGATGTCCAGAGAGATCGTTTGTGAACAGAATGAACGGGATCGGACCGATGATCGAGCCCTGGGGCACACCGCACGCCATCGGCAGGTCCCCGCGTCCGCCCCGAACCACCTGCCGTCGGTCGCTCAGGTAGCTCCTGAACCAGGCCACGTCCAGCATGCCATACCACGAGAGCTGGGTGAGGAGGACGTCGTGGTCGACGCTGTCGAACGCCTTCGACAAATATACCGTCGTTAACGACGATATGCGGCCGTTGTCGGTGTTGTTGACCAGGCGTTCGACAGCGGCGAGCACGGCGTCCTCCGTACAGTGGCGAGACCTGTATGCAAACTGCGATGGAGTCGGCAGACTGTTTGATGTCGGGTAATGCGTAAGTTGGCTGCACACAACCTTCTCTAAAATCTTTGAAAGCACGCTCAACAGTGATATCGGTCGGTCTGTTGTTGGAAGATAAAAGGGTAAAATGGACTATTTGATCTTCCAGGATAAAAGGGTCCTGGGGGAAGTTCCAGGTATCGTGGGGTCGCCTGACTTGTGAATTGGCACGATGCATGCCACCTTCCAACTGTCTGGAAAGACTTGGGTCCTTAGTGATAAGTTAACAAGATGTAAGAGATGAGGTCCGATCACAGGAAAACATTGTCATACAGCTAAAAGAGTAACACCGTCTAGCCCCACCGCTCGTGACCTGCTCATGCGCCCGATGCAGCGGGACAGTTCAGGTATAGCGTTGCGGGCTGGAAGTGGAAGCCGGCCGCCCAGACGGTGGGAGGCCGCGGGTTGTCGCGGCTGGCGGCGACTGCGTCGCTCAGGTCACTAGCGATGCGCGGACCAACGGCAGCGAAGTGGCGGTTGAGCTGGTCGGCCATCGCCTCGGCCTCCTCTGGGCTCGAAGCGATCATGAGTCAGCATGACATCTGATTGCCCATCCGACCGTGACCGTTGTTTGAATGTGTTTTTGTTGTAGTTTTTTGACCAGCCGAGCGGGGCCCTGCGCGCTGGACTGACCTCCTTCAGCGCCTGTCTGGTGGGCACCGTGACTGCAGAGCTCGTGCCTCTGCTGTACCACCAGGCCGTCACCGGGCCGCTGTTCCTGTGGATCATACTCATGTCCGCGCTCAGGTTTGTCCCTCCGCTGGGTCGTGTTCGTGTTCTTTGTGTGTGGTGCAATTTTAGCGCACGGTGCACTTTTCGTCTCTTTGTCATGATTATCAAACCCACAGAAACTCGCAGACCGCAAAATGAGCTCTTTAAAACCTACAAACACCTTGAAGGCTTCGAAATCCCACAACATGTGATTATATTTGTTAGTGAGTGAAACTCCATGTGTGAAACCACAAATTAAACATCGAGCCAACCAGCCTGCATTGTGAATATACGTAGTGTTTCTGTGACCATGACCAAGCAGTAAATGAAGTCGCTGCTGCGTACATTAGTGGCTCGTCAGCGATTTTGTTTTAACTGTGTATTGTAAATGTTACCGAGCGGTAGTCTGGGCTGTGTACATCTGAGATGTCCCTCTGACCAGTGTACCGGTGGGCTGTGCATATCTGAGATGTCCCTCTGACCACAGTGTACCGGTGGGCTGTGTATATCTGAGATGTCCCTCTGACCACAGTGTATCGGTGGGATGTGTAGTGTGTATATCTGAGATGTCCCTCTGACCAGTGTACCGGTGGGCAGTGTACATCTGAGATGTCCCTCTGACCAGTGTACCGGTGGCCTGTGTATATCTCAGATGTCCTTCTGACCACAGTGTACCGGTGGGCTGTGTATATATGAGATGTCCTGACCACAGTGTACCGGTGGGCTGTGTATATCTGAGATGTCCCTCTGACCACAGTGTACCAGTGGGCTGTGTATATCTGAGATGTCCCTCTGACCACAGTGTACCGGTGGGCTGTGTATATCTGAAATGTCCCTCTGACCACAGTGTACCGGTGGGATGTGTATATCTGAGATGTCCCTCTGACCACAGTGTACCGGGGGCTGTGTATATCTGAGATGGCACACTGACCACAGTGTACCGGTGGGCTGTGTATATCTGAGATGTCCCTCTGACCACAGTGTACCGGTGGGCTGTGTATATCTGAGATGTCCCTCTGACCACAGTGTACCGGTGGGCTGTGTATATCTGAGATGTCCCTCTACCCACAGTGTACCGGTGGGCTGTGTATATCTGAGATGTCCCTCTGACCACAGTGTACCAGTGGGCTGTGTATATCTGAGATGTCCCTCTGACCACAGTATACCGGTGGGCTGTGTAGTGTGTATATCAGAGATGTACCTCTGACCACAGTGTACCGGTGGGCTGTGTATATCTGAGATGTCCCTCTGACCACAGTGTACCGGTAGGCTGTGTATATCTGAGATGTCCCTCTACCACAGTGTACCGGTGGGCTGTGTATATCTGAGATGTCCCTCTGACCAAAGATACCGGTGGGCTGTGTAGTGTGTATATCTGAGATGTCCCTCTGGCCAGTGTACCGGTGGGCTGTGTAGTGTGTATATCTGAGATGTCCCTCTGACCACAGTGTACCGGTGGGCTGTGTATATCTGAGATGTCCTTCTGACCACAGTGTACCGGTGGGCTGTGTATATCTGAGATGTCCCTCTGACCACAGTGTACCGGTGGGCTGTGTATATCTGAGATGTCCCTCTGCCCACAGTGTACCGGTGGGCTGTGTATATCTGAGATGTCCCTCTGCCCACAGTGTGCCGGTGGGCTGTGTATATCTGAGATGTCCCTCTGACCACAGATACCGGTGGGCTGTGTAGTGTGTATATCTGAGATGTCCCTCTGACCACAGTGTACCGGTGGGCTGTGTATATCTGAGATGTCCCTCTGACCAGTGTACCGGTGGGCTGTGTATATCTGAGATGTCCCTCCGACCACAGTGTACCGGTGGGCTGTGTAGTGTGTATATCTGAGATGTCCCTCTGACCACAGTGTACCGGTGGGCTGTGAATATCTGAGATGTCCCTCTGACCAGTGTACCGGTGAGCTGTGTATATCTAAGATGTCCCTCTGACCACAGTGTACCGGTGGGCTGTGTATATCTGAGATGTCCCTCTGACCACAGTGTACCAGTGGGCTGTGCATATCTGAGATGTCCCTCTGACCACAGTGTACCGGTGGGCTGTGTATATCTGAGATGTCCCTCTGACCACAGTGTACCAGTGGGCTGTGTATATCTGAGATGTCCCTCTGACCACAGTGTACCGGTGTGCTGTGTATATCTGAGATGTCCCTCTGACCAGTGTACCGGTGGGCTGTGTATATCTGAGATGTCCCTCTGACCACAGTGTACCGGTGGGCTGTGTATATCTGAGATGTCCCTCTGACCACAGTGTACCGGTGGGCTGTGTATATCTGAGATGTCCCTCTGACCACAGTGTACCGGTGGGCTGTGTAGTGTGTATATCTGAGATGTCCCTCTAACCACAGTGTACCGGTGGGCTGTGTATATCTGAGATGTCCCTCTGACCAGTGTACCGGTGGGCTGTGTATATCTGAGATGTCCTTCTGACCACAGTGCACCGGTCGGCTGTGTATATCTGAGATGTCCCTCTGACCAGTGTACCGGTGGGCTGTGTATATCTGAGATGTCCCTCTGACCACAGTGTACCGGTGGGCTGTGTATATCTGAGATGTCCCTCTGACCACAGTGTACCGGTGGGCTGTGTATATCTGAGATGTCCCTCTGACCACAGTGTACCGGTGGGCTGTGTATATCTGAGATGTCCCTCTGACCACAGTGTACCGGTGGGCTGTGTATATCTGAGATGCCCCTCTGCCCACAGTGTACCGGTGGGCTGTGTATATCTGAGATGTCCCTCTGACCACAGATACCGGTGGGCTGTGTAGTGTGTATATCTGAGATGTCCCTCTGACCAGTGTACCGGTGGGCTGTGTATATCTGAGATGTCCCTCGGACCAGTGTACCGGTGGGCTGTGTATATCTGAGATGTCCCTCTGACCACAGTGTACCGGTGGGCTGTGTATATCTGAGATGTCCCTCTGATCACAGTGTACCGGTGGGTTGTGTATGTATATCTGAGATGTCCCTCTGACCACAGTGTACCGGTGGGCTGTGTATATCTGAGATGTCCCTCTGACCAGTGCACTGGTGGGCTGTGTATATCTGAGATGTCCCTCTGACCACAGTATACCGGTGGGCTGTGTATATCTGAGGTGTCCCTCTGACCACAGTGTACCGGTGGGCTGTGTATATCTCAGATGTCCTTCTGACCACAGTGTACCGGTGGGCTGTGTATATCTGAGATGTCCCTCTGACCACAGTGTACCGGTGGCTCTGTGTATATCTGAGATGTCCCTCTGACCAGTGTACCGGTGGGCTGTGTATATCTGAGATGTCCCTTTGATCACAGTGTACCAGTGGGCTGTGTATATCTGAGATGTCCTTCTGACCAGTGTACCGGTGGGCTATGTATATCTGAGATGTCCCTCTGACCACAGTATACCGGTGGGCTGTGTATATCTGAGATGTCCCTTTGATCACAGTGTACCAGTGGGCTGTGTATATCTGAGATGTCCCTCTGACCATAGACCATAAAACAAAAAATAAAACAAAACAAAACAAAAAGTGTACCGGTGGGCTGTGTATATCTGAGATGTCCCTCTGACCACAGTGTACCGGTGGGCTGTGTATATTTGAGATGTCCCTTTGATCACAGTGTACCAGTGGGCTGTGTATATCTGAGATGTCCCTCTGACCACAGTGTACCGGTGGGCTGTGTATATCTGAGATGTCCCTCTGACCACAGTGCACCGGTGGGCTGTGTATATCTGAGATGTCCCTTTGATCACAGTGTACCAGTGGGCTGTGTATATCTGAGATGTCCTTCTGACCACAGTGAACCGGTAGGCTGTGTATATCTGAGATGTCCTTCTGACCACAGTGTGCCGGTGGGCTGTGTAGTGTGTATATCTGAGATGTCCTTCTGACCACAGTGTACCGGTGGGCTGTGTATATCTGAGATGTCCTTCTGACCACAGTGTACCGGTGGGCTGTGTAGTGTGTATATCTGAGATGTCCCTCTGACCACAGTGTACCAGTGGGCTGTGTATATCTGAGATGTCCCTCTGACCACACTGTGCCGGTGGGCTGTGTATATCTAAGATGTCCCTCTGAGCACAGTGTACCGGTGGGCTGTGTATATCTGAGATGTCCCTTTGATCACAGTGTACCGGTGGGCTGTGAATATCTGAGATGTCCCTTTGATCACAGTGTACCAGTGGGCTGTGTATATCTGAGATGTCCCTTTGATCACAGTGTACCGGTGGGCTGTGTATATCTGAGATGTCCCTTTGATCACAGTGTACCAGTGGGCTGTGTATATCTGAGATGTCCCTTTGACCACAGTGTACCGGTGGGCTGTGTATATCTGAGATGTCCCTCTGACCACAGTGTACCGGTGGGCTGTGTATATCTGATATTTCTCTCTGACCACAGTGTACCGGTGGGCTGTGTATATCTGAGATGTCCCTTTGATCACAGTGTACCGGTGGGCTATGTATATCTGAGATGTCCTTCTGACCACAGTGTACCGGTGGGCTGTGTATATCTGAGATGTCCTTCTGACCACAGTGTGCCGGTGGGCTGTGTAGTGTGTATATCTGAGATGTCCCTCTGACCACAGTGTACCAGTGGGCTGTGTATATCTGAGATGTCCCTCTGACCACAGTGTGCCGGTGGGCTGTGTATATCTAAGATGTCCCTCTGAGCACAGTGTACCGGTGGGCTGTGTATATCTGAGATGTCCCTTTGATCACAGTGTACCGGTGGGCTGTGAATATCTGAGATGTCCCTTTGATCACAGTGTACCAGTGGGCTGTGTATATCTGAGATGTCCCTTTGATCACAGTGTACCGGTGGGCTGTGTATATCTGAGATGTCCCTTTGATCACAGTGTACCAGTGGGCTGTGTATATCTGAGATGTCCCTTTGACCACAGTGTACCGGTGGGCTGTGTATATCTGAGATGTCCCTTTGACCACAGTGTACCGGTGGGCTGTGTATATCTGAGATGTCCCTCTGACCACAGTGTACCGGTGGGCTGTGAATATCTGATATTTCTCTCTGACCACAGTGTACCGGTGGGCTGTGTATATCTGAGATGTCCCTTTGACCACAGTGTACCGGTGGGCTGTGTATATCTGAGATGTCCCTCTGACCACAGTGTACCGGTGGGCTGTGTATATCTGATATTTCTCTCTGACCACAGTGTACCGGTGGGCTGTGTATATCTGAGATGTCCCTTTGATCACAGTGTACCGGTGGGCTGTGAATATCTGAGATGTCCCTTTGATCACAGTGTACCAGTGGGCTGTGTATATCTGAGATGTCCCTTTGATCACAGTGTACCGGTGGGCTGTGTATATCTGAGATGTCCCTTTGATCACAGTGTACCAGTGGGCTGTGTATATCTGATATGTCCCTTTGACCACAGTGTACCGGTGGGCTGTGTATATCTGAGATGTCCCTCTGACCACAGTGTACCGGTGGGCTGTGTATATCTGAGATGTCCCTCTGACCAGTGTACCGGTGGGCTGTGTATATCTGAGATGTCCCTTTGATCACAGTTTACCAGTGGGCTGTGTATATCTGAGATGTCCCTCTGACCACAGTGTACCGGTGGGCTGTGTATATCTGAGATGTCCCTCTGACCACAGTGTACCGGTGGGCTGTGTAGTGTGTATATCTGAGATGTCCCTCTGACCAGTGTACCGGTGGGCTGTGTATATCTGAGATGTCCCTCTGACCACAGTATACCGGTGGGCTGTGTATATCTGAGATGTCCCTCTGACCACAGTGTACCAGTGGGCTGTGTATATCTGAGATGTCCCTCTGACCACAGTGTACCGGTGGGCTCTGCAGTGTGTATATCTGAGATGTCCCTCTGACCACAGTGTACCGGTG
Source organism: Chirona hameri (assembly GCA_036785665.1). Taxonomy (NCBI): domain Eukaryota; kingdom Metazoa; phylum Arthropoda; class Thecostraca; order Balanomorpha; family Balanidae; genus Chirona; species Chirona hameri. The sequence continues at coordinate 12,187 of JAXIVJ010014557.1, forward strand.
GGCTGTGTATATCTGAGATGTCCCTCTGACCACAGTGTACCAGTGGGCTGTGTAGTGTGTATATCGGATATGTCCCTCTGACCACAGTGTACCAGTGGGCTGTGCAGTGTGTATATCGGAGATGTCCCTCTGACCACAGTGTACCGGTGGGCTGTGTATATCTGAGATGTCCCTCTGACCACAGTGTACCGGTGGGCTGTGTATATCTGAGATGTCCCTCTGACCACAGTGTACCAGTGGGCTGTGTAGTGTGTATATCGGAGATGTCCTTCTGACCACAGTGTACCGGTGGGCTGTGTATATCTGAGATGTCCCTCTGACCACAGTGTACCAGTGGGCTGTGTATATCTGAGATGTCCCTTTGATCACAGTGTACCAGTGGGATGTGTATATCTGAGATGTCCTTCTGACCAGTGTACCGGTGGGCTGTGTATATCTGAGATGTCCCTCTGACCACAGTGTACCGATGGGCTGTGTAGTGTGTATATCTGAGATGTCCCTCTGACCACAGTGTACCGGTGGGCTGTGTAGTGTGTATATCTGAGATGTCCCTCTGACCACAGTGTACCGGTGGGCTGTGTATATCTGAGATGTCCCTTTGATCACAGTTTACCAGTGGGCTGTGTATATCTGAGATGTCCCTCTGACCACAGTGTACCGGTGGGCTGTGTATATCTGAGATGTCCCTCTGACCACAGTGTACCGGTGGGCTGTGTAGTGTGTATATCTGAGATGTCCCTCTGACCAGTGTACCGGTGGGCTGTGTATATCTGAGATGTCCCTCTGACCACAGTATACCGGTGGGCTGTGTATATCTGAGATGTCCCTCTGACCACAGTGTACCAGTGGGCTGTGTATATCTGAGATGTCCCTCTGACCACAGTGTACCGGTGGGCTCTGCAGTGTGTATATCTGAGATGTCCCTCTGACCACAGTGTACCGGTGGGCTGTGTATATCTGAGATGTCCCTCTGACCACAGTGTACCAGTGGGCTGTGTAGTGTGTATATCGGATATGTCCCTCTCACCACAGTGTACCGGTGGGCTGTGTATATCTGAGATGTCCCTCTGACCACAGTGTACCGGTGGGCTGTGTATATCTGAGATGTCCCTCTGACCACAGTGTACCAGTGGGCTGTGTAGTGTGTATATCGGAGATGTCCTTCTGACCACAGTGTACCGGTGGGCTGTGTATATCTGAGATGTCCCTCTGACCACAGTGTACCAGTGGGCTGTGTATATCTGAGATGTCCCTTTGATCACAGTGTACCAGTGGGATGTGTATATCTGAGATGTCCTTCTGACCAGTGTACCGGTGGGCTGTGTATATCTGAGATGTCCCTCTGACCACAGTGTACCGATGGGCTGTGTAGTGTGTATATCTGAGATGTCCCTCTGACCACAGTGTACCGGTGGGCTGTGTAGTGTGTATATCTGAGATGTCCCTCTGACCACAGTGTACCGGTGGGCTGTGTATATCTGATATGTTCCTCTGACCACAGTGTACCAGTGGGCTGTGTAGTGTGTATATCGGAGATGTCCCTCTGACTACAGTGTACCGGTGGGCTGTGTAGTGTGTATATCTGAGATGTCCCTCTGACCACAGTGTACCGGTGGGCTGTGTATATCTGAGATATCCCTCTGACCACAGTGTACCGGTGGGCTGTGTAGTGTGTATATCTGAGATGTCCCTCTGACCACAGTGTACCGGTGGGCTCTGTATATCTGAGATGTCCCTCTGACCACAGTGTACCAGTGGGCTGTGTATATCTAAGATGTCCCTCTGACCACAGTGTACCAGTGAGCAGTGTAGTGTGTATATCTGATATGTCCTTCTGACCAGTGTACCGGTGGCTGTGTATATCTGAGATGTCCCTCTGACCACAGTGTACCGGTGGGCTATGTATATCTGAGATGTCCCTCTGACCACAGTGTACCAGTGGGCTGTGTAGTGTGTATATCTGAGATGTCCCTCTGACCACAGTGTACCGGTGGGCTGTGTATATCTGAGATGTCCCTCTGACCACAGTGTACCAGTGGGCTGTGTATATCTGAGATGTCCCTCTGACCACAGTGTACCGGTGGGCTGTGTATATCTGAGATGTCCCTCTGACCACAGTGTACCGGTGGGCTGTGTATATCTAAGATGTCCCTCTGACCAGTGTACCGGTGGGCTGTGTATATCTGAGATGTCCCTCTGACCACAGTGTACCGGTGTGCTGTGTATATCTGAGATGTCCCTTTGATCACAGTGTACCAGTGGGCGGTGTAAATCTGAGATGTCCCTCTGACCACATTGTACCGGTGGGCTGTGTATATCTGAGATGTCCCTCTGACCACAGTGTACCGGTGGGCTGTGTATATCTGAGATGTCCCTCTGACCAGTGTACCGGTGGGCTGTGTATATCTGAGATGTCCCTCTGACCACAGTGTACCGGTGGGCTGTGTATATCTGAGATGTCCCTCTGACTACAGTGTACCGGTGGACTGTGTATATCTGAGATGTCCCTCTGACCACAGTATACCGGTGGGCTGTGTATATCTGAGATGTCCCTTTGATCACAGTGTACCGGTGGGCTGTGTATATCTGAGATGTTCCTCTGACCACAGTGTACCGGTGGGCTGTGTATATCTGAGATGTCCCTTTGATCACAGTGTACCGGTGGGCTGTGTATATCTGAGATGTCCCTCTGACCACAGTGCACCGGTGGGCTGTGTATATCTGAGATGTCCCTTTGACCACAGTGTACCGGTGGGCTGCGTAAATCTGAGATGTCCCTCTGACCACAGTGTACCGGTGGGCTGTGTATATCTGAGATGTCCCTCTGACCGCAGTGTACCAGTGGGCTGTGTATATCTGAGATGTCCCTCTGACCACAGTGTACTGGTGGGCTGTGTATATCTGAGATGTCCTGACCACAGTGTACCGGTGGGCTGTGTATATCTGAGATGTCCCTCTGACCACAGTGTACCGGTGGGCTGTGTATATCTGAGATATCCCTCTGACCACAGCGTACCGGTGGGCTGTGTATATCTGAGATGTCTCTCTGACCAGTGTACCGGTGGGCTGTGTATATCTGAGATGTCCCTCTGACCACAGTGTACCGGTGGGCTGTGTATATCTGAGATGTCACTCTGACCACAGTGTACCGGTGGGCTGTGTATATCTGAGATGTCCCTCTGACCACAGTGTACCGGTGGGCTGTGTATATCTGAGATGTCCCTCTGACCACAGTGTACCGGTGGGCTGTGTATATCTGAGATGTCCCTCTGACCACAGTGTACCGGTGGGCTGTGTATATCTGAGATGTCCCTCTGACCAGTGTACCGGTGGGCTGTGTATATCTGAGATGTCCCTCTGACCACAGTGTACCGGTGGGCTGTGTATATCTGAGATGTCCCTCTGACCACAGTGTACCGGTGGACTGTGTATATCTGAGATGTCCCTCTGACCACAGTGTACCAGTGGGCTGTGTATATCTGAGATGTCCCTCTGACCACAGTGTACCGGTGGGCTGTGTATATCTGAGATGTCCCTCTGACCACAGTGTACCGGTGGGCTGTGTATATCTGAGATGTCCCTCTGACCACAGTGTACCGGTGGACTGTGTATATCTGAGATGTCCCTCTGACCACAGTGTACCAGTGGGCTGTGTATATCTGAGATGTCCCTCTGACCACAGTGTACCGGTGGGCTGTGTATATCTGAGATGTCCCTCTGACCACAGTGTACCGGTGGGCTGCGGCCTCGGCAACATCCTGGGGAAGTTTCAGCTGCCGGCCTTCACGCTCCCGTTTAACACGGTGACTTCAGTGCTGTTTCTGTGCCTGCACCCGCCGACACCGACCGAGACGGCGACCACACCGACCAACGTCACCGATACTGCCATTCTGTGGGACCAGGTAACGTTCTACCGCGGTACGCCTTTTTGTGGGATATAACTTTACGTTATAATGCGGGACCATCATTCTGTTCATCATTCATTCTCACTAGGAAAGTTTTCTTTTAAGTAACATTTCATCTGAGGGCTTTCGGAAGGGTGCTACTACCTTTTCTTCTATTGGTTGCCTACACAGCACCGCGCGCGTTGTTGACCAGACTCTGTAGTATATTTGCCTCGCTGTGTGCCCACAGGTACTGCTGGGCTCGGTGTACAGCATGGGTCAGGTGTACGCGGCGTACACTCTGCTTGGCAGCGCTCTGATGTACCTGGGCTGTCTCATGTGCTCGCCGATCCTCGCCGCCGCCTCCTACGCCGGAGCGCTTATCGGCACTCTGCTCGGTGAGTACCAGGGGGGGGGGGGGGGGAGAGCGGGCAAGGAGGGGAGCAGCTGCCCCCACACACTCAAGAAGTTGGGGCAAACATATGGTTTTGTCCCCCTCCCACATAAGTTTGTAAGAGGGGCCCTCCGGAAACATCGATTTGTTTGCTTTTTGGCTGATAAAAATTGTCCCAGGGCCCTGAATGCGTCCTCGATCACCCTGAAGGGCTCTGGGTCGGTCCTCCGTCGTCCTGAGGGAGTCCTCGGTCGGTAATAGATAGTCATCGTTCGGTTTGAGGGGCTCTCAGTCCAGGTGGGGAAGGGGCCCTCAGTCCTAAGAGAAGGGACTCTCAGTCCCTGACGCTCCGGGGCCTCTGGAGATTGCTTTGCCCCCCCCCCCCCCTCCATCCGAAAATACATTCTGCCGCCACTGGTGAGTACCTAACTACCTACCATCTATCGGTTTGATGGTGAGTGCTGCATTTTGTGGTTTTGGTTTTGTTTCCAGGTGCACTATTGACTATTGCCACGTTAGCGCAGCCGCCTACAGAGAAATAATGATCGATGAGACGAGGATTGTGTCGTGGGAAATCGGGTGTGCCGCGGACTCTTCCCCGCGACCTCAGAGTCACGACCTTGTTGGAACGTTTGCACTCGTCAAGCGGTTACTGAGTAAATGATAACTCGATGAGCTATTCCTTATCCCACATGTTCTACTTCGGAATTATGGTGTGGTGGTCGCTTGAACCGCTTCTTGGTAATAACCACGGACTACGCTCGACCCAGGGCATCGGATAACATGTTAACTGGGGGGGGGGGGCAATTGCCCCCCCCCTTTTTACTGTACTGCATGGCCTCGGATAGCATGTTAATTGCGAGAGGCAAATTCCCCCGCAGTGACTGCTAGCTCCCTCCCCAGTGACCAAATTTTGCCCCCTAGTGGGATTAAAATTCATAGGTAACATACGGTCTGTAAAGTAGATAAAAGCGTCACTGAAATGCTTGCAACTTAAAACAAATAAAACACTGTTTACAGTTACCTAGCGTAGCTTTGGGATCTTGCGGACGGATACCCGCCCCTCGTCGCGTCGGTTCGAAATTGGCGTGGACCACAGGTGTCGATTTATATACGTTTGGGGTGGCCATCGGCCTCAATATGTTGAGTTTGGTCCCCAAAGATACTTTTGGCTCCCTCAATGTTTTCTGGCCAATGGCGGATCCAAGGGGGATCCAAGGCCAAAGCTCCCAAACCGCCTGAAATCAGCAAAAAAATTACGTATGTTCTAATTAAAAAGCCAAAAAACCTTTACGAAAGAAAGTTTATTAATCACCCATTCATCCATAAAGAAACAAACTCCGATGAGTTTGTTTTATTGTTTTATACTTTTTGTGGATTTCGCCCTTTTTTGTGCCGTTCTGGGTTCTAACTTGTGTCTGGCCTTAGATCAGGCATTTTACACATATACCATGGTTTCAGCGACGGTGATCCGTGGAAAACCAAGCTTCTGATGAATTTGTTGGTTCTAAAAACATAGACTACCCAAAACCACCTTCATCACATCACACGACGAAATCGGGGGAATATTGGTGAAGCAATATTTCTCTCCTTCGTAAAGTTTTAGCTGTTTGTCTCCTCTGGGGTGGCCCTCGGCCCCCCAAAGACGCCTTCGGACCCCACAGCCATATTTCGATCGAATAACCGACTTCACCGCATATATGACGAATAAATGTAGGGCTGTGTGCCAGCATATGGCCGACACGACCGATAATGAATGGGTCTCTCGAAAACATGCCGACGTTGAGCCGATATCAGCCCGATGCTTGGTAGGACGACGGCCCGAGTTTCGTGTATTTCGTTTCGAAAGCAATGGATGCCACGTTTACGTGGTATGATCCGATAACAGCCCGATGCTTGGTAGGATGACGGGCCGAGTTTCGTGTATTTCGTTTCGAAAGCAATATTTCGCCACGTTCACGTGGTATGATCATCATTCGAAAGTTTAAAAACGTTCAAAACGAATAACAATTATCTCAGTTATTAACGTATAGCCGTAATATGTGAGATGAGTTGTACAGTAATCAGCAATCAACGGCAACCACCATGGTAACAACTATTCTTAGTTTTGGTTCCTCGTTTTCCATTCCAATGGATACCATTTTCCATTGCAAGGCATACCTATTGCATGGGTTGGATCTGCACTGATTAATACGATAATTTGATGAGTTACTAATTGCTGGTCAGCTATTTTATTAATTAAATCGTTTTTTAGTCGAAAATAAAACGTCTCACAAAATCTTTAGCTAATGTTTTTGTTCTATTTTGTAAGGGATATGATGGCTCTAATTGAGCCCTTGATCCATTGGCGCATCCAGAACGTTCAAAAACGTCGTTTTGAAGAGCTGTCTCAAATCTCGTCCGACTTTGTGTGCTTTTGCAAACAAAGTCGTATCGTGCCGAGCCGAGGGTGGGGCGTTTTAGGGGGAGGTTGGGTTTGGACGCCCTATTCTTTTTCTCGAAAATTGGCGGCGTGCAGCACCACCGTTTCCGGCACAGCTGTTTCGGCATGAATTGCGCACCTTAACCCTATTTGTAACAGGGGGGGGGGGCGGATTCCGCCCCCCCCTCATGTTTTTCGCAGATATCTCCAGAACGGCTGGGAGCAGGCCCAATACATTTTGGGAATTGTCCTAAGATTGAATTCCGCATTTGGAGTCAAAATTTTGAGTTCTTAACCTGAACAGAGGCGGTTCCAGGGCACGATTTTGGGAGGGTTCGGCGGCGACATTTGGCGATAATACGGAAATGTGATCTTCACGGTTTCTTCCTAACTGCCTCAAGTATGAAGGAGTTACATCGGTTTACGGTGATTCCAACCAGTGCAAATTAGTTGATGTTAATGAAATATCATAAAAAATGCATGGCATAGGCGGTTTCAGGGGCTTGAAAAGGGGGGGGGGGGGGGTTCCAGGAAGTATTCAATCTTGACGGGAAGCCAATAGAGCAATGTAAGGAGCATTTATAGCTATCAAGATGTAAAAGATAGCTTCTCCTTCCATTATTTGCATAGTTTATTACATATAGAGTTCCAGGGGCGTGTTCAGGCGCATAAAAAGGGGGTGACTGGCATGGTGATTACGATATGCCAGCGATTACGGCGCAATAGACGGTTAACTTATAATGATATATGCACATATGAGGCCAGGATAGGGAATACAATATTTTTTTGTTTTTGCGGAGGCGCGCTCAGGAATGGAAGAAAGGGGGTCATATTATTGCAAGGAAACTAAGATGCATGGGCCTACAATGACATGACATACTGCAGTTTTCGGATAAAGCACGCACCACATGGTACTCTCCGAACGATTATGAGATAATAGGCGAGTCCAGGTAGTGTAAAAAGGTGGGGTAAGCAATGTGAATTGAAGTTGTATGTGGAATAGTCACTGTTGACTAGTTAGTATCATACTAACGGATAATATACTTATCAAAAGGTCTTATGCCTCCCCAGTTTGGATCCTGGATGCGCCTATGATGAAGTACAATATGCAAAAAGGAACTATCTACGATCAGCAACTTATGTATAGTGCTGGGTAGCAACATGCCTGCGGTTAATATGTTTTCCTATTTTACCTCCCTTTTTCACTAACCTGGTACCGCCTATGGCAAAAAATATGATTTATAACTATTTTTTTATAATGTCACGATAACATACCATTTCATTTATCAAAACAACAACATCAAAAATAGTTTTATTCCGCATTTACTTCACCCCTATATTGAGTGACCTGCACACGCCTATGATTTTTTAATTTTCAAAAGTCATAGCCATATATCAATCTCCAATTCAATCTCTATCGATTCCCATTGGTTGTGTTAAAATCGGTTGATAAACATGACAGCTGTGGTGGATCACATATACCACTAACATTTGTAGTTTTTGCCCCCCTGTTGCCCGCCGATTAAAAAAAATCGTTTTTTTTTAGAAATGTAGATCGTGTTGAGGGGAACCAAACGCCGTTTCATTTGTGAAAATCGGACCGGTAGATCTCGAGATCTCCGGGGGGGGGGGGCGGAATCTGCCCTCCCCTGTTACAAATAGGGGTAGCCAGGAGCCTGTTACAAATAGGGTTAAGTAAACATTTTGACTAGGGTCATCTCAGGTGAGGTCACCATGTCACATTAAGTTGCCTCACCTCCAAAGAAGTTTGTGGTCGAGCCAGTAGCCACAGCCACAGTGTTTGACTGAGCGATGTAACAATTTCGACATGAATTTAGACGAGCTATCTAACGGTATTTGTTGATTTTGCCTAATCCCCATTGGAGCCATGTTCGGGGGTGGGGGCGTCAGATGCCTCCCCTAGCACGACTAAGCTGGCGCCGAGCACCGGCAGGGCGCGGGTTGAGGACTGCTTTAAAATACATTATCCCTTGTATAAGCTGCTTAGATCTTCCTTCGGGAAATTTGTTAAAGAAAATAGTTCACCATGGAACATATTTTCCAAACACGATTTTATTGTATTTTTTAATACAAATTATTTGCATATTGTCAAAAATGGCCATACATCGCGCCGATTCAGGACAGAAGGTCTTAAATTATTAATGTTATCAAAACTATATGCATACTCTCTGAGTCCTGACGTCACGCGCAATGAAATAAATGGCTCAGCCAATCAGATTCGAAAGTAGTCGCTGAAGGATAGACTCGCATTAGAGAAGTGCCAACCGGCGGCCGGCGGTTAGCTTGCTAGCACCAGCTGCAAGCTGATTGGCTGAATGTATAGCCTCTGCCCAGGCCTCGTCAGCACCGCATTCTTTCGCCAAATAATCAAATATATTCGGCTGGAGAGTCTTCTCAGTCAAGAAAACTTGCAGATATAGGTTTCCCAACACGGGCTACAAAACTGCTATCTCAGTTCAAAACCCATGTTGAAGGTGATCTATTTCATTTAATGTTCGACCGCTTTAGTTGTATTGGTAAAGCTATGGCGCCGGTGGACCCCTTCGCTCCGTTCCTGTTTGATCCCCTAAATCGTTTTCAAAAATCGATATCACAGGTGTGGACCTTCGATGATGGACGTGTTTAAATCCATCACTTTTATTTAGCTGCATTATTGTATTATTCTACTATTTTATTTCTGTTTTACACTTATGTTTATCGTTATCACACTTAAAATGTATCAGTACCTATTCATATGTACGCTTAATCAAGGACGTAGCAAGGGGAGTACGGCCATAGCCCTCCCCCCCCTGACCCCTGAGCAAACCAATTTATACTAGATAAAATGCGATTTTTTATGAAGACCCCCCTCCCCTCTGGTCAACAAAATTCGGCTGAGGACCGAAATATGATTCTACCACTGACGTGTCCCCCACCCCTGATAAAAATCCTGGCTACGTGCCTGCGCTTAACCATATACCTTAGCAGCATGTTTTTTTCCGAATTGCCCCCCCCCCCCCAGTGAGAATTCTTTAGCCGAGGCCCTGGCTCGACCGCTGAAAATGGTACCTTTGTCAATTGAGGATAGCCAATCGTCAAAACTGTTTCAACGCAGGATCAAAACTCGGCGCCCCTCCCCGCGGTTGGTGCAGAACAGTTGGCAGATCTGCGAAACTAATCGCCGGAATCGGCTTTCAGTTCGTCATTGGGCACAACTTCAACATTGTGCGGGTAGAATAGCACGTCTGCAAAATAATTCGGCGTTCATTCTAATAGGTTCGTCACTGTGCATTTCACATTGGAGCTTCTCCACAACCACGTGTGTTAATTTCGACATTTCTCAAAACAGTTCGTCGGCATTCAAAAACGTTCGGCAATGGACTAAATGACTTGGAATGAGACGGAAGCGCCCCAAAACATTGACTGTTGCACGCGTCATATGATGACACCACTGCAGACGTGTTGACCAGACAGGAGGTCACGGTCACAGGAGGACGTGTTGACCAGACAGGAGGTCACGGTCACAGGAGGACGTGAGTGACCGGACAGGAGGTCACGTCACAGGAGGGCGTGAGTGACCAGACAGGAGGTCACGTCACAGGAGGACGTGAGTGACCGGACAGGAGGTCACGTCACAGGAGGATGTGAGTGACCGGACAGGAGGTCACGTCACAGGAGGACGTGAGTGACCGGACAGGAGGGCACGTCACAGGAGGACGTGAGTGACCGGACAGGAGGTCACGTCACAGGAGGACGTGAGTGACGTCACAGGAAGTCACGCCATAGGAGGACGTGAGTGACGTCACAGGAGGTCACGTCACGACGACACCAATATGGCGTAAATTTCAAGGAGTGTTCAGGCTGACATTTTGATGCATTTTTGTTCCGGAACATGTTCAGATAAAGGATGCGAAATTTAAAGCTGGTTAACTTGTTATGTGTTCAATGATAATGAACACGTTAAGCCATTGTAACTGACATCAATCAAAGGAATAATTATGCATTAAGATCGCCTACATTATGCATTCTATACGTGGGTATATGTTTGCAATGTTTGATCGGGACAATAATGCAAAACTGCTGTTGGTATAGCCACGTATAAAACGGATTAAATTTTGTGATAAAACAAGACGGGAAGCTGCTTTTAATTTCTTGTATCATCAAAAATGTGGCGAATGTTTTATATATGCCATCATTTTCCGTTTTTTTTAAATAATAAATTCACCTGACTGGTGGAAACAATGTTGCTTCTTGCAAGAAATAAAAATGAACGTAACTGTAATCTTACCACTGACAGCGATCACGCCAAGGTCAACCTAGTTGAACCTAGCGCCACCCCTACCCTATGTATCAGAGAAGATGCTGACTATCCATTGCGGGAGTTGAGTCGCTACTTCTGCGTCAAAAAAAAAGAAGCTCGGCTGTGCCATCAAATGATAATATTCATTCATAGCAATAAGTTAAATTAATCACGTAAATAGAAAATAAACTTCAGTTCTAAAGAAACGCAGTTATGAGGGATTGTGGCTATTCGAACTATAATATGCATCTCCCTTACCTTACCCAAAGAACAGTTTTACCTATTCAATTTCCATTTTGCACATTGCAATTGAACTATGCCAATTCTTAGTGTCATTCGTAGTGTCAAATGGAACATTACCTACCGACAAACCACGAACTTGACTGCTCAGTGACGAAACCAATCTTTCATCAGCCAAACAGTTTTGAAGATGCCAAATGTTATGCATAATGACGAATTTATTATGACCATTGACGGAATCGCGTCCAGCCTGTTTTGCAGATCGGACAGGCAGTAGTGGAGTTTATCGAAGTGTTTTGCTCAATGACGGAGTGCCGAATTTGCTGCCGAATAGTAATCGAACTTCGGCCAAAAGCAAACGAAAAAAGGTGTAGTAGTTCTGGTAACGGTCGGAGATCGAAGTATAATGTGGGCGACGGTGGCACAAGCCACGGCAATCTCTGCTGCCGGTGGGTACTCTCTAATCTAAGCTGGGCACAGGGGGACTACCACACAGTACACAGCAGCAGCAGCAGCAGCCGGGTGTCATCATCCCTTTGAATCACCCATAGCCGGTGTGCTGCCAGTAACATGTGCGCGCAGTGTCAGTCGCCACTAGTGATGTGATTTTATTTTAAAAAATCCTGACCGATTCCAAACCGATACCGAAAGGGAGGCATTTCGGTTGACCGAATACCTACTGATTTTGGTTGAAGCCAAAAATGTCCAAAATATGACCGATTTTCAAATTGTATACTTATTTATGTAGATAACACAATGGCAAAAATAGCTTTGTTTAACATCATAAAGCACACATGTAGGTACAGTTTCCAAAAAGACAGTATAATTGTGACAAGGGAACCAAATACATTTACAAAGTAAAGTAGTGGATACTGCAAGCAAGACTGAAAGCAGATTGAAAACAGGATGGAAAGTGTGACCTCAATCATTTCATAATAATTTACAGCATAATACATATTGCACAGTGGCGTACCCAGGATTTACTCCAGGAGGGGGCAATTTTTGCTCAGGGGGGTACAAAGTACCCCCACCAAAAAAAAATCACCGGATTTGGCCCACTATAATTTTAAAGGGCATATTTTCAACATTTTTCTCTTAAAAAAAAATAAAAAAATCATTCATTTTTTCAAGACCAAAGTACAGACCTTCAGGGGGGGGGGGATTGCCCTGTCCCCCCCCCCCCTCTTGTGTACGTCTATGATATTACATAAATACATACATAGGAAGAAATCAATTTTATCTGGCCAAAGTTGGAGGAGCATACTGGTTACTGGTTTGTGCTTGCTACTTAAGATGGTATAAAATATTTTTTTTAAGGACCTCACTTCCTCTTGTGAGCAATATCTTCAATCTTGATATAATAATGATGTGTTCTATTTAGTATTTACATTAATTGATTGAATTTGGAGCAAATTTGCTGGATATAATGTGTAAAAGTGACAAAAAATAAATTGTTTAAGATTAGGCCGACCGAAAAGTGTCCAAAAATGTATAAGCCTGACCGACCGATTACCAAATCGGTCACAACATTTTTTTTCGGTTACCAAAATTTCGGTAACCGATTGACACCACTAGTCGCCACTGCTGGACGATCCTGCTCAAAAGACAAAAACGGAATTTATCAAACACATTAAAGAGGAAACATTCGCTGACTGTTCTGAGTATGGCATGCACTCGTGCTCGACGAATTTAGCGTAAAAGGTGCCACTAGAGCATGACTGACCCGTTGACCCGTTAACCCGTTAACCCGTTAACCCTCGCCCGGGTAGGGGGGGAGGGTGGATGCCACACCCCCCCTCGGTTTTTCTGGAATAACTCGCGTAGTTTCTAACCGGTTGCGATGAAACTTGTAGCACCCTACTTTTGACAAATTTGACACAGAATCTGACAAATTTGAATTTCTAACCCACATGACCCCTGACCTATGACCTGTTTGTTTATCAAGGTCATGTCAGGCGCAACTGGCGTCCCGCAGATCCATGCTTGTAACTTGTGCAGTTTCCGAGTGTGTGTTGTTCAGGAGCATATGCAAAGGTGTTGCCAGGTGATAGTTGTGGTTTCCACTGAGATCGTGACCTCGATTGACCTTTTCAGAGGTCAACTGAGAAACTGAGATCATTGACCTCCGATGACCTCATGACTTTTTTGGGCTTCTGGCGGTTTCTAGCACAATTTGTGACGCTGATTTCAAATTTGGGATCCATTTTAGATAGTTATATGTTCCACTGGGGTCATACACATCCACAGGTCAACCGAGGTCACTGACCTCAGATGACCTAACAAGACCTTTTTGGAAGTTGGCAGTTCTTAGGACATTTTGTGACGCTGATTACGAATTTGGCACCTATTAAGCATTATAATATTCACGATTCTAGCTCGATCAAATTCAATTTATACGCATTTTCAATTTTGATGACTTTTGGGTCATTGACATGATCTCAGAGGTCACCTAATGACCCAAGACCTTACAATCGGGTATCAGCGGCTTCCTCTAGTCACAAGAAACACGCTCGTCTTTGAATCGAAGCTCTAGCTCAATTAGGGGCAAACGCTAAGGAGGGGGTCGTACCCCCCCCCCTTACCCGAACACGTAGTGATTTTGCCCTACCCGGGCGAGGGTTAACCCATTGCCGTTTTTTGGGAGATATTGAATCATTCAGTCAACCCTTCCATTCATACTCTGTCATTATCCTGCTGTTTTTTTTTTCTCGGAAGATAAGTTGATCCGTTAACCTTGAACCCAGTGACCCGTAATCCCGTCTGAAATCGTAAACGCCGTCTTCAGTTTAATTTGGCCGACCGGAACTTCTCACAGTGCTTAGATCGAGCGGGCACACAAACAGAGGCTCTTCAAATAGGAAGGTAGATTGAAACCGTGTATGGCTATGTAGGAAAATTGTGGAACTGTATACTGTTTGTGTGGTACGGTCACCAGCCTGCTGCACTGGGATGCAACAGGCTCACTGCACGTCGCGCCTCTGCTGTCTCGTGGCGCCTCCGCCGGTATGCATGTATGCACTTGATTTGTATGCACTTACGTCTCTGACAACCCACGGCGTGATGCAGGACGTGATAGGGCCGTCCGCATTAAATGCGATACCTGCGCATTCAGCACCACAGGCGAAAACAACCGGCAAAACCCGGAGGCACGGCGACCCTCATCCTTTGCTTGTTGGTCCAGTGAAAGGCGACATGTGTCGACACACATGTCGACAAACATGTCGACACACATATCGACACATTAATGGACACAGTCCGAATGATGTGTGATCGATGGATGTTACAGCTAATTTAAGGGCTTACCGCCCTCAGTATACCGATGACACGGTTTGGCACGGGACTGTGGGGACTCGTCACTTTGCATCAATGTTGCTGAGTGTCGGGTGTTGGTTCAGCAACACAACAACAGTCTGACTGCGCAGCGGCCGCGCGGCCACAGGTCCTCTCGGTCAGACCGGCCCCTGACCACGCTGAGCTCCACCTGCACGACCTGGGCGACGTATGAACTCCGGCTGGCAACCCATGGGCCCCTGAAGCTGGGACGCTTTAGCATTTGGCCTCGGATTTATTCAATTATTCATATACGTTGTTTGTCACAACAGGACCGCCGGTGTATCGCACCACTGTAGTGGTGCGGTACACATTACAGTGGTGCGGTACACACTACAGTGGTGCGGTACACACTACAGTGGTGCGGTACACATTACAGTGGTGCGGTACACACTACAGTGGTGCGGTACACACTACAGTGGTGCGGTACACATTACAGTGGTGCGGTACACATTACAGTGGTGCGGTACACATTACAGTGGTGCGGTACACACTACAGTGGTGCGGTACACATTACAGTGGTGTGGTACACACTACAGTGGTGCGGTACACATTACAGTGGTGCGGTACACATTACAGTGGTGCGGTACACATTACAGTGGTGCGGTACACATTACAGTGGTGCGGTACACATTACAGTGGTGCGGTACACATTACAGTGGTGCGGTACACATTACAGTGGTGCGGTACACACTACAGTGGTGCGGTACACACTACAGTGGTGCGGTACACACTACAGTGGTGCGGTACACATTACAGTGGTGCGGTACACATTACAGTGGTGCGGTACACATTACAGTGGTGCGGTACACACTACAGTGGTGCGGTACACACTACAGTGGTGCGGTACACATTACAGTTGTGCGGTACACATTACAGTGGTGCGGTACACACTACAGTGGTGCGGTACACACTACAGTGGTGCGGTACACATTACAGTGGTGCGGTACACATTACAGTGGTGCGGTACACATTACAGTGGTGCGGTACACACTACAGTGGTGCGGTACACATTACAGTGATGCGGTACACATTACAGTGGTGCGGTACACATTACAGTGGTGCGGTACACATTACAGTGGTGCGGTACACATTACAGTGGTGCAGTACACATTACAGTGGTGCGGTACACATTACAGTGGTGCGGTACACATTACAGTGGTGCGGTACACATTACAGTGGTGCGGTACACATTACAGTGGTGCGGTACACACTACAGTGGTGCGGTACACATTACAGTGGTGCGGTACACACTACAGTGGTGCGGTACACATTACAGTGGTGCGGTACACACTACAGTGGTGCGGTACACACTACAGTGGTGCGGTACACACTACAGTGGTGCGGTACACATTACAGTGGTGCGGTACACATTACAGTGGTGCGGTACACACTACAGTGGTGCGGTACACACTACAGTGGTGCGGTACACACTACAGTGGTGCGGTACACACTACAGTGGTGCGGTACACACTACAGTGGTTCGGTACACACTACAGTGGTGCGGTACACATTACAGTGGTGCGGTACACATTACAGTGGTGCGGTACACATTACAGTGGTGCGGTACACACTACAGTGGTGTGGTACACACTACAGTGGTGCGGTACACATTACAGTGGTGCGGTACACATTACAGTGGTGCGGTACACATTACAGTGGTGCGGTACACACTACAGTGGTGCGGTACACACTACAGTGGTGCGGTACACATTACAGTGGTGCGGTACACATTACAGTGGTGCGGTACACACTACAGTGGTGCGGTACACACTACAGTGGTGCGGTACACACTACAGTGGTGCGGTACACATTACAGTGGTGCGGTACACATTACAGTGGTGCGGTACACACTACAGTGGTGCGGTACACACTACAGTGGTGCGGTACACACTACAGTGGTGCGGTACACACTACAGTGGTGCGGTACACACTACAGTGGTGCGGTACACACTACAGTGGTGCGGTACACATTACAGTGGTGCGGTACACATTACAGTGGTGCGGTACACACTACAGTGGTGCGGTGCCAGTGCACTGGCAGATCGACGGCCGTTATCATAGTAAACGGCGTCGTCTTCAAAAACGTAGGATGCGGCTTTCTGCCGCAGTTGCCCGGCATCTTTACAAAGGTCTTCAAGTACATTTCGTGAATATTCGACAACAGCGACTAGTAGATACATGGTGTTCATAACTCTGCATCTGGTCAGCGTTATTCAAGTAAGTTGTAGATGACGGAAGGAAGAAGTAGCAACTAGTAAGACCTTCATCAGCATTCTTTCTTGTAATCTTCAGGAATGTCGATGACGCGTGGGTGGCGACAAATGCCTTTAGAAGACCAGGTCAATGCGAAACAGTCATGTGCTTATATTACGCACGTGTGCTTATATAATAACGTTTGTTTTCATTTCTTCCCCGTGAGTGGAAGATGACGCCCTCACCGTCCGGCGTGCGGCGCGGCTCCTGAATTCGTCCGTGGCCCCGTCCCCTGCGATCGCTGGGCAGTCACTGTGTCCAATAGTCGCGGGTCGCATCCCGTCTTGTACGTGCCGTGCCTGATCTACCGCTTCGTGCTGGATTGCCATCAAGGTAACGCAATTACTGGGTAGCGCGGATTCGCCGCTTCAACACAGGAGGAATGGGTGCATGGTTTGACAACTAAGTAAAAGCAAAACATAAATCTGACATTTTTCGAACGTATTGTATACCAAAATACTAAGGTCAATTTCCCAAAAACTTAGACGTTTTTAAGCAATTCAATTTATAGTTTGCAAAATGGGGTCTAGGCTAGTGCCGCTGCTGACTGGATGACAGCGCCTTTTTCCGCCAATACTACTTTGTCAGCCAATCAGCGCGGTTTATGGCTCAATAATGACGTCATCATCTCAAATTAAAAAAACTTAATTTGTATAAAGTTAAGTGACTTTTCGAGAGAAAAGATAACACCATCGTTTTTAGCGGCACTTACTTCATATTTTCGACTACAACCAGCATATATTTGACAACTTTCAGAAAGATGAAACATTTCCTTTAACCCTATTTGTAACAGGGGGGGGGGGGGCGATTCCGCCCCCCCCCCCCCCTCATGTTTTTCGCAGATATCTCCAGAACGGCTGGACACAGGCCCATGAAATTTTGGGACTTTTCATAGAATTGAATACCACATTTGGAGTTAAAATTTTGAGTTCTTAACCTGAACAGAGGCGGTTCCAGAGCACAGTTTTGGGTGGGTTCGGAGGCGACATTTGGCGATAATACGGAAATGCGATCTTCACGGTTTCTTCCTAACTGCCTCAAGTATGAAGGAGTTACATCGGTTTACAGTGATTGCAACAAGTGCAAATTAGTTGATGTTATTGAAATATCATAAAAATTGCATGGCAGAGGCGGTTTCAGGGGCTTGAAAAGGGGGGGGGGGGTTCCCAGGAAGTATTCAATGCTTGGCGGGAAGCCAATAGAGCGATGTAAGGGACATTTATAGCTATCAAGATGTAAAAAATAGATTCTGCTTCCATTATTTGCATAATTTATTACATATAGAGTTTCAGGGGCGTGTTCAGGCACATGAAAAGGGGGTGACTGACATGGGGATGACGATATGCCAGCGATAACGGCGCAATAGACGTTTAGCTTATAATGATATATGCACATATGAGGCCAGAAAAGGGAATAAAGTCATTTTTTGCAGAGGCGCGCTCAGGAATGGAAAAAAGGGGTCATATTATTGCAAGGAAACTAAGAGGCATGGGCGTACAATGACATAACATACTGCAGTTTTCGGATGAAACACGCACCACAAGCTACTTTACGAACGATTATAAGATAATAGGCGAGTCCAGGTAGGGTAAAAAGGGGGGTAAGCAATGTTAATTGTAGTTGTAAGTGAAATAGTCACTGTTGACTAGTTAGTATCATAATAGCGGATAATATACTTATCAAAAGGTCTTGCGCCGCCCCAGTTTGGATCCTGGATACGCCTATGATGAAGTACAACATGCAAAAAGGAACTATCTACGATCAGTAACATATTTATAGTGCTGGGTAGCAACTTGTCTGCGGTTAATATTTTTTTCCCAATTTGACCTCCCTTTTTCACTAATCTGGTACCGCCTATGGAAAAATACGATTTATAACTGTTTTGTCTAATGTCGCAATCACATACCATTTCATTTATCAAAAAACAACATCAAAAAATGGTTTTATTACGCATTTACTTCACCCCCATATTGAGTGACCTGCACACGCCTATGATTTTTGAATTTTCAAACGTTACCGTTATATATCAATTTCCAATTCAATCTCTATCGATTCCTATTGGTTGTGTTAAAATCGGTCGATAAACATGAAAGCTATGTTGGATCAAAAATACCACTAAAATTTGTCGTTTTTGCCCCCCTATCCAAAATTTATATCTGTTTTATTATTTAGAAATGTAGACCGTGTTGAGGGGAACCAAACACCGTTTCATTTTTGAAAATCGGAGGGGTAGATCTCGAGATCTCCGGGGGGCGGAATCCGCCCCCCCCCCCTGTTACAAATAGGGGTAGCCAGGAGCCTGTTACAAATAGGGTTAAAGGGATTATACGGGTATTCCCCAGAATAATTGAGTTACATAGTAAAACGTACTTATAAAGGTGGTAGAAGTCACACGGTAGCCACATTTTTTTTATGGAAATGACCTCTTATGTACGTAAGGACATTCCCAAGTGCGCGGTGATGCCACCGCGTATTTTCTGCAGGACCGGCTGAGGCAGAGCCAGTCATCTCTTTTATGCTAATAAAAACACCTCACGTATGGCATATTTCCGGTAAAATAAGCAATAATTGAAAGAAAATAAAAATGTTTTGTTCCAACGACAGCAGCAGCTACCTAGTTTTCCCATAAAATTATATATTTTTCATGAATTTTCATGCCAAAAAATAAATACGCCACCACCAAATTCTCAACGCTAAAGGCCAGAGAAAAGAAAACCACAAAAACACAAAACCTCAACGAACAGTGTGTAGTAATACAAAGTCCCGTCAGTTTTGAATTGCATAATAATTTTGTGATCCAGTGTAGGACTTGCAGATAATTCAAAACTCTAAAGTTGATCTTAAGATAAAAGTGGTGGACAGTATTTTTTTTCCAATTTGACCTCCCTTTTTCACTAACCTGGTACCGCCTATGGCAAAAAATACGATTAAGTGATCAAGTACTCGTTATCTGATACTAGTCTCGAAAAACGCCCAAGTTTTAACGCTGATAATTTCTGAAATAATGGACTAAATGAGCATTGAGGTCCCTGTTATATGTCTTAAACGTGTTCAAAGCTCATACAACTGCAAAAGAGTGCATTTACTTTCAGGACGGAAACCCGTATAATCCCTTTAAAAGATATGTATTCCACCTATTAGTTTTCATTAGGGCGCACCACTATCAGACCTACCGTTCTCGCACTTTGTAATTTCAAATAATGGTCTATGCTCTCCTCCATGACCATTATCATGCTGCAAGGCCGGCTGAAAGTGCATTGGGTCCGAATAGTTCGTGTGTTATTGGGTCCGAATAGTTCGTGTGTTATTGGGTCCGAATAGTTCCATCGTGTAAAACACAGTGCCTCCAAACAGTGTTTTCGTACCTGACAACCTCTCGGCCTCTCGGCTCGCCCCGTCTGAGTTCGCACGTTTCATGTACGCCCGAGGCTGGAGGCCGTTATCATTGGTGTAATAACCTGCTTCCCTTGGTCAGGAGAGCAGTAAGGACCCAGTAACCCAGCATATAATCGGGGCTACTGAACGGATGATTTCAGCTGTTGAGCATCAATACTCATTAACACATATTACAATGCGGAACAAGAGTGTGTTTTTCGTTTTTATGAGGCGAAATGTACCGCCAGAGTAATATTTAACTGCGCGGGTATATTGCACGCGACATGAGCCTGCGTCCTCAACGCCTCCTGAGAAATCCGGTATCGTCGGGTACACCGGGCATTCAAGCGCTGCAGACGGAGCCAGTGATGGCATCACAACTGGCCGGTCATGGCAACCGCTCTATTTTACGACGCGGTGCTGTCGGGAGACCTGACCACCCCAGCGCTGGAGCTGAAATGGCTATGCTTCAGAAACAGCACTAAAAACACAGCACATAAACATACTTAATATTGCACGCATCAAGCAGGCAATATTAAACGGGAAAATAGTTCACTTTTCACATGGGGTTTTGAACTGAGATAGCAGAATTGTAGAGCAGATCGAAAAACGGGTTGTGGTGAAAGAATTACCTCGCTACGCTAAGTAATTTCGACACAGGAGTAGATCGTGGTAGTAGATCGGGGCACGAAACAACGTCTTCTAAAAGGGGCCCCTTTATAAGACGCTGTTCGGCTGTTTCGTGCCCCGATCGAGACACGAAACTTGAAACTCTTCGACGGATATCCCTCTATCGTCGAAACAAATGCCATATTCGTTTTTTTCAGCTCGAAATACCCCGTATAGCCAAATTTCAAGACAACTTTCACGGTGACCTATTCCCTTTAAGTATTTTGATGCGTTACTCTTAAAGGGAAATATTCACATTTTCCACAAAAATGGAGTTATTACTTGAAATCGATAGACGAGACCAAAATATTGTGTAAATTGATCACATTTTGCATATAAACATTCCTATCGAAAGATATTTCAAGTTATAGTTGATCCCCGCTTATAACGGTCGGTCTCAGCAAGTACTCGGTAACGAATTCAGAAAATTAGCCTCCCTACGCATTGTTATTTATCATCAAGGTATGCAATATGTTTCCTGCACTCTATCTTTTGCGAATATGTGCCAAACTTGTATGAACAATCAACAAGCATTTGAAAAAGTGCATGGAAATCGGCAGTTTAACTTGGCCCCGGACGGCCACCGGTTTAGTGTATGCGATTTATTGAGAAACGACAGGTATTCAACGTTGAACAGATTGATATAAAAGCGCCAGATATGTCGCGTTTCGCTAGTGAAGGGAAAACACCGTTCGTGAACTCCAAAAGAAGTATATGTACTTGCTTTTTAATTTGTCCAAACTTCCAACTTTGAATTAGGGAATAATTATATTTGATTCTTAAATTTAGATCACATCATTGTTATACCATAACGGAAGCCTAAGAAATTGTTGCTAAAAAAATAGAAAGGTGAATATTTCTCTTTAACTAGTAAAACGCCCTTATTAGTGATTGGGGCCGGAACCGAGCGGGCTGTTCTTAACCATATTCCCTGCGGGCGACCAGAATTACGTTAACCTGCGGGAGGCAGATTCTGCCCCCCCCCCCCCCCCAGAGA